>APFE030013674.1:0-12600 GCA_000404065.3 Pinus taeda | reverse complement strand
GCACTCCTTAATTATCATGCCCTCATAACCACCCTTATTTTCTTTTAGACTTAGGAACCCAATTAAGTCCTGCCTTGACCACAACAACTTTACCAAGGTACATTTACTACAACTAGACTATGCCTCATTCCCCTAATGGCCTATAACTCATCTTAGTCTTCTAATGTCCAATATTAACTCATCCCACTTAACAAGTTACCAATTCAAAGCTCACATCCAACTATGCCCATAAAACAACTAAGAAACATAGTTTACATCTTCACATGCCATAACATCTGGAACATATAACAATCCATTGGAACTACATAGCACACATTATCATCCCTTGCATTCCTTGGCATGATTTGTCACTCCCTAACAGACCCTACCACTACCTAACATGCCTTGACACTCTAGCATGCCTTGGCACTTCCTAGCATATAACCTTGTTACTCCCTCCTTAACACAATTGGAACTTGCTCACACTCCCTATCACACTCTTATCCGTTCATTTCCATGCATTTTGAACTATTTCTCCCTTGTGTTCTTGTGGCACTCCCTGTTATAGCTCCAAAGCTCACCCTTGATATTTGTGATGCTCCATTTATGGCCTAGGGCAACCCCTCTTTCCAAACCTGGTCCAAATACTTAAAAAAACAGTGTTTTACTCCCTATACGCGACATTGCCCTAAGATAAACATGTGTGTACACGGGTCCGAGTATAACCAATCTGCGTATATGTCTTAAACACTTAGAAAAATTAAATTTCCTTAATTTCGGGTGGAGATCACGGGTTTTACCTATTGATTACCTATTAGTTCCCGTGGCCCAACTGTTCCCAACGAATTCCCAACTAAAAAACTACTTTGGGAGAAGTATAAAGGCTTCAATGGGAAGGCCTAAGGGAGGAGAGAATAGAGAGAAAATTACTCTGCTGAGATTATCCTTGATCAGTTCCTAAAGATCCTTGTGCTTCCAGCACTCCCCCCATTACAGGAAATCCTTGTTTCCTTGAGCTTTAATGTTATTTCACTAGTTGAGATATCTTTGTATGAGTCATGGAAGGAGCCTTTTGAAGACTTGGGATTAGATGGAACTGTCCTCTAGATCCGTTTAATCCCAAGTCTTCAAAAGGCTCCTTCCATGACATACAAAGATATCTCAACTAGTGAAATAACATCAAAGCTCAAGGAAAAAAGGGTTTCCTGTAATGGGGGGAGTGCTGGAAGGACAAGGATCTTCAGACTTGATCAGGGATAATCTCAGCAGAGTAAATTTCTCTCTGTTTTCTCCTCCCGTAGGCCTTCCCATTGAAGCCTTTATACTTCTCCCAAAGTAGTCTTTTAGTTGGGAATTCGTTGGGAACAGTTGGGTCATAGGCACTAATAGGTAAGCAATAGGTAAAACCTGTGATCTCCGCCTGAAATTAAGAAGATTTATTTTTTTAAGTGTTTTAAGACATATACGCATGTTGGGTATAGCCGGACCTGCATACACACGTGTTTAGCTGAGGCCAATGTTGTGTATAGGGAGTAAAACGTTGTTTTTTAAGTATTTGGACCAGGTCTGGAAGGAGGGGTTGCCCTAGGCCATAAATGGAGCGTCACAAATATCAAGGGTGAGATTTGGAGCTATAACACTCCCTGACACACATTGGCACACCCTAGGACTTGGCACATCTTGACATGTCGCCCTAGCACTTTTGTATTCCTTAGAACTACCTAGCATACCTTGCCACTCCCTCCTTAGCACACCTAGAATTTGCTGACAATCTCTGTCACATACTCTTATTCATTCATTTCTGTGCATTTGAAGCTAGTTCTCCCTTGTTTTTCCCTGACACTCCATAACTCTCCCTAGCATGAATTGGCACACCTTAGCACCTAACACATCTTGGCATGTTTCCCTGGCCTCTAGAATTCCTTATCACTACTTAGCGTACCTTGTCACTCCCTCCTTAGCACACCTTGAAATCATTGACACTTCCTGTCACAAACTCTTAATCTTTCATTTGCATGCATTATTTTCACCTAGTGTTCCCTTGTGTTTCCCTAATGCTCCCTAACACTTCCTAGCACTAGTTGGAACACCTTGGAACCTAACACATATTGGCTACATGTCGCTCTGGCACGCTAGAATGATTTAGCGCTACTTAGGATACCATGTCACTCCCCTCTTACCACACTTGGAACTCATTGAAACTCCCTATCACACACTCTTATTCATTCATTTCCATGCATTTTGACCTAGTGCTCCCTTGTGTTTCCCTAGCACTCGCTAACACTCAACACACATTAGCACACCTAACTACAATGAGTTTCACTAACAATCAATCCAGAAACCCTTCCAAAGTCTAGCTAGTATTAGGGTTAAGTTTATTGTATAGTGTTCAGTGTGAAAATATTACTAGGTGTTTTTATCGCATTAGTTGGAAGGTGGCTAAGCCACAAGCATGATGGTAAGGTTCTTGAATCTTGGACTGTAAAACTAACCAACAAACATATGACTAAGATCTTTGGGAAATTGTTGTTCCCTAAAGAGATTCATGGTAGTGATTTTCCCATTGCACTAGAACCGAGAACTCGATTGTTAATTAGATGTATAGAAGTGGTAGTTTGATGCAGCAAATGTCAAATGTACAGTTCAACAACGTGATGGAGGCTTACATCTAACATCATAATTTAGTTTGTTATCTTCGTGGTGCAACCTCCATGATGTCCAAGTGTGACACCCTCCTTGCAATAACACTCTTCGAGTAGTTACCTAGTGACTTCCTTGCCTTTGATTGCCCTCTCCTCATCATGTTCTGATCCAAGTGGCTCCAGAGACACACTTAGGACAAAGAGGGCTTATGGAAGCTCGAAAATCAAAGTGACCAGAATGATTTCAAACTAGGACCAAAGTGTAGATCTCGTTGTCCTGGTAGTGGTGGTGTGAATGGTTTGTCAAACTGAGTTCGTATGTGAAAGTTAGGAGAAGTCCAAGTTCAAGTTGACTTTAGTGACTAGGTGGGCTTAAGGAGGCTGTAATTTGGACAAAATTCGGCCAACCTGGGCCAGATTCTAGGTGAATTTGTGCCCTGATTAATTTGTCTCCTATGGTCAAATTTCGAATTTTCAAAAATGGCCAATTCGTTTTTTGTTTTATAGCAAAAAAATATATTAAAATGGGTGGCGGGACATTACCCCTGCCACCCCCACTAGGACTCAATTACAAAATTTAAATAATTTTGGGTCGACAGTCCATGATCCACGCCGACCCCCAGCCACCACACAAATAAAATTTATTGGGCTGGCAGCAATGACCTCACTGGACCCTCCTCCAAACTCCCTTAACCATAATGTAATATGGGGTGGGCACAGTGGACCCGACCCACACCCAACCACTACCATACAACAGGTGTAGAGGGAGTCACTATTGAGGAATTACTTGCTATGGTATACATGCTTTGACATCGCTGTCTTCTCTAAACTTCCATCCCATGCTTCCTCTTCTTCGAACTGCACATCTCCGTTGATTATGACCTTCTTGGTTAATGGATTGTAGAGTTTGTAGACCTTGGATTCATCACTGTATACAACAAATATACATTTCTCTCCTTTTCTATCCAACTTCTTCCAAAACTCATCCAGGACATGTGCATATGTCACACATCCAAACACTCTCATGTGAGTGACACTATGCTTTCTTCCACTCCATGCCTCTTTAGGAACTATGTTATGGACACTTTTGGTTGGACATCTGTTCAAGATAATGTTGCACAAGCGACAACTTCAGCCCAATAATAATTTGGCAAATGCTTTGCATTCAACATACTCCTTGTCATCTCCATAATGGTCTTATTCTTCCTCTCTGCCTGTAACATCCCTAATTAGCCATGGCTAATTGGAATATTCGATTTTGCTCAATTTTTGCCTTCTGTAGTTATTTGTAAATAAAAAAGTGAGGCTTTAGAACAAAAAGTCACTTCCTAGTAGCACAACATTGTGACTTAAAGGGGAGCCAAGGGGGCCAAAGTGGGACGCAGAAATGGAGCCCATGCAGACACATGGAGAGACTGCGCAGGAGGGAAGGAACACGTGGCAAGAGGGGAACCATGTAGTAAGAGGTGAGCCTTGGGATTGAGAGAGGCAAAGCCTATAAAAGAGAGAGGAGCCCCCTCATTTTGATCATTCAATTATGTGCATTTCGAGCTAGTTGTTTCGACTTCTGAGCACGTTGGTTGTTTAGCTGGTCTGCAACACTATTTAGTGCATTGAGTGTCTCGAGGGGACTTCGAGTGCCTGCTCGGGCAAGGTATTTCCATCGATATTTCAGTAGTATTTTTATCAACATTTCAGCAGCAACTTCATCAGCATTTTGGAGGACTGCGTAGTGCTTGGAGAGGGACACAGTTCTTTTTGGTTGTAGTGTTGGATTGGGGTTTTGCAGGTGGATTTATGATGGGAGATTGAGCATGGGTCCAACTCTTGTCTCATTGGAGGGTTTTTGGCAGGGTTTCAGGCCGTGTTTCAAGCAGAGTTTAGAGGGGTTTTCTTCAGTGGCAGCGCAGGGAATTGAGGAACTATGTAGAACCCCAAGAGGGTGTTTTTGGGGGCTCGACCATTCTAGGAAAGATTTTAGGGTTTTTCTGGGTTTCTTGAGTAGAGCCTAAATTGAGAGTTTCAGCTTTTCCATGGAGGGGAGCAACCCAAAATCATCATTTTTTTCTAGCAGTAACAGCAGCATCCACGCAGAGAGGCCATTCTTGTCATTCTGAGAGTATTTCTTCACTTGCCTTGTGCAAGTCAAGGTGCCATATGTCTGATCACCTCTTGTACTCATTTATTGCTCAGTATAATAAAATGGCTTAGCATTTCTCGTTGTGTTTCTTGTGTATCTGCTTATATTTCCTGTTTACATTATTATACGATGTTCCACTATTATTTTATCACTTCTGGGTTATTATATAGTTTGCACATATTTGGTTGGAGGTTTTGTTGGGGTTTGAGGAATATTTTCGATTAGGAATATTACAGTGGTATCAGATCATAGATCTGGCTCAGCCTGTGGAGCTAGCAATCTATGACACCGAGGGAAAAATCCTATATCTGTTACAGAGGTTAGAGATACAAAGACACTGGGCGTAGGTTGGAGGACACTTACGGAGAGGGACACTGTGTTCATGTGGTGGACGCAGAACAGGAGGAGCCTATGGTAGACGAGAACAGAGAGAGCTAATAGTGGACGTAGAATAGATGGCTGACGAGGATGGGAAGAGATTTGCGGATATGCTCCTCAAATAAATGCAGGATCTGTCGAGGCAGATTGAGGTGATGGGGCAAAGATTCACAACAGTAGAGGCTAGACAGCGTGAGAGCCCACAAGTTTTCAGATTGGTGAGGGATCAGGTGCATCCCATCACTTGCCAAAGTAGCGTGATACTGTGCAACAGGTGGCCTCACATGCCCCTACACGCTCTACCATGCCCACTTTCTTAGGAGCAGACACGGGGGTCGTAGCCATGCAGGAGGCAGAGCCTGGACATATGGGTGATTATTTTGCAGAGTACCAGGCCTATGGAAAGGAGTTCAGGGAAGCCCTCTCATTCAGAGATTTTGTTTAGCTCCAGCAGGATAGTAGACCCCATGACCATCACAGAGGGTACCGGAATTACCATGATGGAGACACTCACCATGCAGTGAGTAGATTCCACTTGCCTACGTTTGATGGCTCATCAAATAGTTCAGCAAAGTCTTGGGTAGAGAAGCTGGACATTTATTTCTAGATTAACCAGATATCAGAGGCAGAGGCCATCAAGGTGGCAACATTGCATTTGGATGGCGAGGCCCAGGATTGGTGGTTTCATGGGATGGTTACACTGTGGCACTCCACAGTGATGACATATGCCAAGTTTACCAGGAGACTGATGGAGCGATTTGATTGAAGGGATCCCTGGTAGCATTTTGTTGAGTTGACGAGGCTCAAACAATTAGGGAGCCCAGAGACCTACATTGCAGATTTCTTGAGGGTCTCCGTCATGGTGCCAGACCTATCCATGGCACGGAGGGTCTATATGTATGTTGAGGGGTTAGCAGAGCCTGGACATTAGAGCAGGAGGCAGAGCCTAGACATATGGGCGATTATTTTGCAGAGTACCAAGCCTATGGGTAGGAGTTCAAGGAAGCCCTCTCATTCAGAGATTTTGTTTAGCTCCAGCGGGATAGTAGACCCCGCGACCATCACAGCTGGTACCGAAATTACCATTATGGTGACACCCATCATTCAACAAGTAGATTCCACTTGCCTACATTTGATGGTTCATCAAACAGTTCAAAACATTCTTGGGTGGAGAAGCTGGACATTTATTTCCAGCTTAACCAGATGTCGGAGACAGAGGCCATCAAGGTGGCAACATTGCATTTGGATGGTGAGCCCCAGGATTGGTGGTTTCATGGGATGGTTACAATAGGGCACTCTAGAGTGACGACATATGATGAGTTTACCAGGACACAGATGGAGTGATTTGATCGGAGGGATCCAGAGCAGCATTTTGTTGAGCTGACAAGGCTCAAATAGACAGGGAGCCTAGAGACCTACATTGCAGATTTCTTGAGGGTCTCTACAATGGTGTCACACCTATCCATGACGCGGAGGGTCTACATGTATGTTGAGGGGTTAGCAGAGCCATTTCGGGGTTTAGTCCGGTCCACTAAACTAGCCACACCCTAGGACGCTATTAACAGGACCCGAGACTTACATGATGTCTTACCTAGGTCCCAGACACCTTACCCCTAGAGATAGACTTTTCAGTCTAAGGGGAAGGATGTGAGGGTTCCTCCTCCAAAGGGGAATCTAGGACAAGTACATCTTGACGACGATGCTAGGAGGGAGTTGAAGAAGAAGCGGGTTTGCTTCACCTGTAAGGAGCCATGGGCACTAGGACATAGATGTGCTGCTGGCAAAGCACAATTTTATTGAGGTCTTCTCCGAGAGCAGTGGAGAAGAGGATGATGAGGAGGATGTGGAGGCGGGAGATAGCCATGTCATACAGGGACCTTTCCCACCTCCACCACTAGCAGCAGGTGGTGCATCTTTTCCACCCACCGGAGGGGCCCTTGTAGCGTTGCGAGGAGTTCCCAAGTATCTGATGCTACGCGTATGAGGGACAATACGTGGCCAGTGCGTATCAGTTTTGGTTGACAGTGGGGCAACCCACAACTTCATCAATGCATAGATGGTTGAGTGGAGAGGTATTCAGATAGAGAGCTTCGATGGGTTTTCAGTCTTGGTCCTAGGAGATCAGACCACGACGTGTGCATGTTATGTTCCAGAGCTTTCAGTGACGATGGGAAGTTACACATTGACTAACCACTTTTTCGTGGTCGATATCCCAGACACCAACATGATACTAGGTTTTCAGTGGCTTATCACTCTAGGGAAGGTCACAATAGATTGGAAGACCCTAGAGATGGAGTGGGATGATGAGAAGGCAAGGAGGCATGAGAAGATATGGGGACAACACACATATCCACCTTAGACTGTGTTGGCTCATCGGATGGAGGTATTCTTCCAGAAGGGAGACATAGAGTGGGCAGTGGAACTGCGTGAATCAGAGGCAGGGACTATAGGGCAGATGGTACATCCAGAGATACAGTCCATCCTTGATCGGTATGCCATAGTGTTTGGGGAGATTCCACTAGGACAGCTACCGGATTGGGGGTTTGAGCACATTATCGAGCTTGAGAAGGGCATTCAGGCAGTGATCACCACCCCTTATAGGCACCCCAAGGCATATCAGGATGAGATTGAGTGGGATATCCAGGAGTTGTTGGCACTTTGGCACATTCGATCGAGCATGAGTCCTTTTGCTTCTTCTGTGGTGTTGGTGATGAAGAAGAACGGTACATTGAGGATGTGCATTGACTACAGGGCCCTGAACAAGAAGACCCTGAAGAACAGGTACCCCATACCAAGGATTGATGAGTTGATGGACGAGTTGAGGAGAGCACGATTCTTCTCAAAGATTGACAGATCTGGGTACCATCAGATTCGCGTGAGGGAGTAGGACATTCCCAAGATCGCCTTCAGGTGTCACTATGGGAACTTTGAGTTCTTGGTGATGCCTTTTGGGCTAACCAACGCCCCCGCTACATTTCAGTCCTGCATGAATCACATCTTCCATAGTCACTTGAGGAAGTTTGTGTTGGTATTCTTGGATGACATTCTCAATTACAGCAAGAGTTGGAAGGAGCATCTCCAGCGCATTGAGACGGTATTGCGTATCTTACAGGAGAAATAGTTCTATGCCAAACTCTCCAACTGTGAGTTTGGGTTGGCGGAGATGTTGTATCTGGGACATATCATAGGAGTGGATGGAGTGAGAGTCCACGAGGAGAAGATTAGGGCCATCAAAGAATGGCCGGAGCTGAGAAATGTGACGGAACTTCAAGGGTTCATTGGCATTTGTGCCTACTATTGGAAGTTCGTCAAAGGTTTCTCGCAGCTTGCTACACCCTTAACAGATTTGACGAGGAAGGGGGCATTCAGTTGGTCAGATACAACGCAGCGAGCCTTTGATAGGCTCAAGGAGGTTATGAGTAGTTTCCCAATGCTTGCATTCCCAGATTTTGTACAACCTTTGGTTTTGGAGTGTGATGCATCGGGAGAGGGGATCGGCATAGTGTTGATGCAGGGAGGTCATCCTATAGCCTTTGAGACTCGGAAGCTCCTTCCGCATGAGAGGTTGTATTCTATATACGACAAAGAGATGCTAGCCATCATGCATGCATTGGTTAAGTACCGGCAGTATCTGGTGGGTAACAGGTTCAGGGTGAGGACTGATCACAATAGCCTCAAGTTCTTTTCAGAGCAGAAGGAACTACAGGAGAGGCAGCAGAAGTGGATTAGTAAGATCCATGCATATGACTTTGACATTGAGTATGTCAAGGGTAAGAACAACATGGTAGCAGATGCCCTTTCACGTAGACCAGCCACGTTGCCTCTTATGAGTTTGGATACAGAATGGAGGGCTCGACTCTTAGTAGAGTACTCCAAGGAAAGGTTTGCATGTGAGGTTCTCGATGGGCAGGTGGCAGATGACAGGTACAGGGTGGTTGATGAGATCATCTAGTACAGGGACCGGATCTTCTTGACTGAGGGGTCTCAGCTCAAGAATAAGATACTCCAAGCATCGCATGATCCACTGTTGGCAAGACATCAGGGGTTTACCAAAACCTACAGGGCCATTAGGGAGAGGTTCTCATGGAAGGGTCTCAAGGAGGACATACTCCAGCACATCCGGGAGTGCGATATTTGCCAGAGGAACAAGGGAGATATGAGCCATCCCGTGGGATTATTGCAGTCTCTTCCCATTCAGGAGAGGAAATGGGAGAGTATTTCGATGGACTTCATCACAGGGTTTCCCATGATACAGGGCAAGGGTTGTATCTTTGTCGTCATTGATCGACTGACGAAGTACACACACTTTTTTGCCATATCCGCACACTATACAGCAACACAGGTGGCCGAGCTATTCTTCAAAGAGATCTTCAGGCTACATGGTCTTCCTAAGACCATCGTCAATGACAGGGACAACCCTTTCATGGGCAGGTTTTGCAAGGAGCTTTTCCATCGGTATGTCAACATTCTATGCCTTATATGGGTATCATCCTCTATCTTTTGTTGACGTGATGTTTGGTGATAGCAGGGCTCCTAGAGCCAAGATTTGGATCCAAGAGAGTCAGGATATTCTCCGAGCTCTCAAGGATAACATGGCTACAACACAGAACTAGCAGAAGCTGTATGCCAACAGGGGTCGGGTGGAGAGATAGTTCGAGGTGGGGGACATGGTCTACCTATGATTACAGCCATACCGACAGTCGTCACTAAAGCAAAAGGGGGCTGAGAAGCTCAAGCTCCACTTTTATGGGCCGTAGAGGGTGATTCACAAGGTTGGACAGGTTGCATATGAGTTGGAGCTGCCCCAAGGTAGTAGAATTCATAACATTTTTCATGTATCGTGCCTAAAAAAGGCATTGGGGCAGCAAGTGATAGTGACAGATGAGCTACCACCCATGGATGACGAGGGGCATTTGGTATTGCAGTCGGAGGCTATCATTGATACCAGGGAGAGGCAGCTATGGAACAGGACAGACTGAGAATTCTTGTTGAGGTGGAAGAATTTGCCGGATGAGGATGCCACTTGGGAGAATGAGAAGATCTTGCAGCATCCATCACTTTAGTTGCTTGAGGACAAGCAACATTTTGCCGGGGGAGACTGTAATATTCCTAATTAGACATGGCTAATTGGAATATTCAATTTTGTTCAATTTTTGCCTTCTGTAGTTATTTGTAAATAAAAAAGTGAGGACGGGGGACATAACTCACTTTTAGAATAAAAATTCACTTCCTAGTAGCACAATGTTGTGACTTAAAGGGGAGCCAAGGGGGCCAAAGGGGGACGCAGAAATGGAGCCCACGCAGACACATGGAGAGACTGTGCAAGAGGGAAGGAACACGTGGCAAGAGGGGAACCACGTAGGAAGAGGTGAGCCTTGGGATTGAGAGAGGCGAAGGCTATACAAGAGAGAGGAGCCCCCTGATTTTGATCATTCAGTTATGTGCATTTTGAACTAGTCGTTTCGACTTTTGAGCACGCTGGCTGTTTACCTGGTCTGCAACATTGTTTATTGCATTGAGTGTCTCCATTCAGAGATCTCACCCTTAACCCTGGCGGACTTCGAGTGCCTGCTTGGGCAAGGTATTTCCATCGATATTTCAGTAGTACTTTTATCAGCATTTCAGCAGTAGTTTCATCAGCATTTTGGAGGACTGCGCAGTACTTGGAGAGGGATGCAGTTCTTTTTGGTTGTAGTGTTGGATTGGGGTTTTGTAGGTGGATTTATGCTAGGAGATTGAGCAGGGGTCCAGCTCTTGTCTCATTGGAGGGTTTTTGGCAAGGTTTCAGGCCATGTTTCAGGCAAAGTTTAGAGGGGTTTTCTTCAGTGGCAGCGCAGGGCATTGAGGAACTGTGCAGAACCCCAAGAGGTTGTTTTTCGAGGGTGAACCATTCCAGGAAAGCTTTCTGGGTTTCTTGAGCAGAGCCCGAATCTAGAGTTTCAGCTTTTTCCGAGGAGGGGAGCAACCCCAAATCATCATTTGTTTTCTAGCAACAGTAGCAAAACAAGAACATCCACGCAGAGAGGCCATTCTTATCATTCTGAGAGTATTTCTTCACTTACCTTGTGCAAGTCGAGGTGCCATCTGTCTAATCACCTCTTGTACTCATTTATTGCTTAGTATAATAAAATGGCTTAGAATTTCTCGCTGCGTTTCTTGTGTATCTGTTATATTTCCGGTTTACATTATTATATGTTGTTCCACTATTATTTTATCACTTCTGGGTTATTATATGATTTGCATATATTTGGTTTGAGTTTTTGCTGGTGTTTGAGGAATATTCTGGGTTAGGAATATTACATCGCTACACCATTTTGCTGAGATGTATATCTTGTTGTAAGTTGCTTGTGAATTCCATGCTCCCTACAAAATCGTAGGAAATCATTTAAGATGTATTCGCCACCTCTGTCAGTCCTAAGGACTTTGATGTAGTGTCCACTTTAATTCTAAAAAAGAGCTTTGTATTGGCAAAAGTGCTTTGTAAATCTCGCAGTGTTTGCAACGAGTGGATGAGTGAGAGAGGAGATCTGGGAAGAAGACGCCATCTTCAGGTCTATAAGATAGATCTACTTGATTAGAGTATCCAGAACCATATACCAGGCAGACACAATGGTTGTTGGAGAGAATCAAATTGGCAAAGGTGCCAAGGGCCTACACAAAGTGAAAGGCAATAAATTCCACCAAGGTGCGAAGCTCTCAATGGTTGTTGGAGAGAATCAAATTGGCAAGGGTGCCAAGGGCCTACAGCAAGTGAAAGACAATAAATTCCGCGAAGGTGCGAAGCTCTCAGGGAACGGGAAATCCACCGCTGCCACTAACGAAAAAAATGAGAGGAAAAATTCGGTTTCTCTCTCCTCTCGTGCTGACCTACAGGATTATAGCATTTTGGGTCTTTTCATATGTTGATAAAAATGTAATTTATTTGGTAATTTTTTGTATTGAAATATATATATTGGAACCTGTAGGTCAGCACGAGAGGAGAGAGAAACTGGATTTTTCCTCTCATTTTTTCGTTAGTGGCAGCGGTGGATATACCGTTCCCTGAGAGCTTCGCATCTTCGCGGAGTTTATTGCCTTTCACTTGCTGTAGGCCCTTGGCACCTTTGCCAATTTGGTTCTCTCCAACAACCATTGAGAGCTTCGCACCTTGTCGGAATTTATTGTCTTTCACTTGCTGTAGGCCCTTGGCACCTTTGCCAATTTGATTCTCTCCAACAACCATTGTGTCTGCCTGGTAGATAGTTCTGGATACTCTAATCAAGTAGATCTACCTTATAGACCTGAAGATGGCGTCTTCTTCCCAGATCTCCTCTCACACACCTATACGAGAAGAACCCACTTTACTAGTTCATAACCTTCAAATCTCAACCATTGTTGATAGTTATATTCATCTTTCCGTTGCTTCCGCGGGAGAACATTCCTTTTCTTGTAAAAACGACATTATTCACAAGTAATTTAAAA
>APFE030013668.1:0-30632 GCA_000404065.3 Pinus taeda | reverse complement strand
CAATCAATATCATTCCTTCTACTACGAACATAAGCATATTGCTAGAAGCAACATTACATGGTCAAATGAATCTAGCACATGCTAGATTTCCTTCTAGCACAAACACAAGCATATTTCCAATAACAATGTTATAAGGTGAACGAAATCCACCACATGCTAAATTTCCTTATAACGTAAATAGAAGCATATTACTCACAAAAACATTGTAAAGTAAAAGAAATCTTACACATTCTAGAGTTTCTTCTAGCACAAACACAATCACAATGTCAAAAGCAACATTGCAGGGTGGAAGATATCTAGCATATGCTTGATTTACATCTAGCATAAACACAAGCACATTTCCAACAATAACATTCTAGGGAAAACGAAATCCAATGCGTGATAGAATTCCTTCTAGCACAAACACAAGTACATTTCCAACAATATTGCATTGAAAAAGAAATCCAATGCAAGTTATATTTCATTCTAGCACAAATACAAGCATGTTGCCAGCAACAATATTACATTGCAAAAGAAATCTATTGCATACTAGATTTTATTCTAGTACAAACACAAGTATGTTTCTAACACCAATAGTGCATTGCAAAATAAATTTAGAGCATGTTAGAATTCCTTCCACCATACACAAACATATTGCCAACATCAATTATCTCATGCTATATTTTCTTCTATCACAAAAATAAGCATATTTTCAAATAACAATATAGCAGGTGATTAATCTTAACAGCATTTGTACTTATTCTCAAACCCAAACATGTCACCATAACAACATTGCAAGGTGAATGAAATTTAACACATGCAATCCTTCCTCGCAAACACAAGCACATAACAATATTGTAGGGTGAAAGAAACATAACACATATTAGATTTACTTCTAGCTCAAACAAGCATATTGCCAAAAACACCATTGCAAGACAAAATAAATCAGGTGTGTGATAGATTTCCTTCTAGCAGAAAGACAAACACATAACATTGTAGGGCTAAAGAATCTAGCGCATGCTAGATTTTGTTATAGCAAGAACACAAACATATTACCAACAACATTCTAGGGCAAAATAAATCTAACACATACTAGATTTCCTTTTAGCATAATCACAAGCACATTGCCAATAACATCATTGTAAGGAGAGGGAAATGTGATGCATACTAGATTTCCTTCTAGCACAAACAATTGAATTGCAAAAACAACATTGCAATGCGAAAGAAATCTAGTGCACACTGGATTTCCTTCTAACGCATATAAAACCACATTGTCAATAAAATCATAGAAGGGTGAAAGGAATCTAATGTATGCTATATTTCCTTCTAGTACAAACACAAACACGTTATAAAATTTCTAGATAAAAGAAATCTAGCACATGGTAATATTTACTTCTAGCACAAACAAAAGCATATTGCCAACAACCACATTGTAGTGAAAAAAATCTAATGCATGCTAGATTTCTTTGAGCCAAAATAGAAGCATATTGTCAATAACAACATTGAAAGGTGAAGAAAATCTAACACATGTTAGATTTATGCATAGCACAAACACAACCAAACAACAATTTTTTTCCAAACAAGTATTTCAACAAGACATGAGTAAAAAGGCCTTATAACTCCCTTTATCAGACATTACCACTCAACATCTAGAATTTTCGCAGTACTCATAAAACCTTTAATAGATGGAAGTTGATTAGGAGATAGTCTTTTAGACTTCCCGTGGCCAAAATGAATAAACTTTATCAGTAGAGATCTGTAAGATCCCACTCACAACTTGAGCAATAGATAAGTCCACACATGAAGTTAAAGGATCATTTCTAAGTCTTTGAAATTCCACCATTAATTCCACATAGGAATCATGAAAAAAAGGCATCAATTCCTTATTCCAAGAGGCAATAAGTTTATTGTGTGTGTCATGTTTATTTCCTAAAGTAGTTACGAAGGCTTCATTTTCAAATAGATATCACCTCACATTGTGGCATATAAGAAAACATACAATGATCGTCATTGGCATGCTGACTGAGAAATTAAATGGAAGGGGGGAGAAGATGTAATTATCTAAACAAACCCTCATAGTTTTTCCATTCTGGGACAAATTTGTAGCAACACCAACAATTTGAGCCAAGTTGTAAGACATATACCTCCTATCCAATGCCACACTTGTCTGTCCTGAGCTAAGGGTAATGGCAACAAGCCATTTGTCAATAATTTCGCTCCCACCTTCAACTATGCATACATCTACAGTATGTAATTTTGTCGCAACACTTGAGCTACTAAATAGATTTGATATTTGAAATTTTCTCCACTTCTTTTTTTCAGGAAATAAACTCCTTAGAATGGAAAATATGGGACCCATAGAGACAACATATTTCTGGCATGGAAATGATAATCCTGTTTCCCGAGTTGACAATAACACCTATTCAACTGACATAAAAACCAATAATACAACAAAACCATGATCTTTAAATTTGTTAAATAATCATTTGATTCTCTTATCACCACTTTCAACAATGTCTTTTGTAGAGTTAGACTTCGAAGGCATACAAATAATTGTAGAATCAGATGAGCCCAAAGAAAGAGTTTTGCTAACAGAAAGTGGAAGAAATTGATCTTGGAACCTCCCAAGCAAATATTTACCTCGTAAATAATACATTTTTGCACTTGGTTATCTTGAAGGTATAAAATGACTAGTGTTCAAACATGTATTAAGGACCAAACCCAAAGGATCAAATAAATAAAGAAATCCATAAAAAACTATCAATGGAAGGTCACATAGTAGGTAACAACTCAGTAAGCCTGAGACATAACTAATGGTTTGACCTCAAAGTTTCCATCAGGATGATTAAGATGGAGAATGCATATTTCCTCCATATTTAGCACAGTCTCTTCAAAAGTAATTATGAGAGCAGGCCCCTCGAATTCACCTAGATTAGGTTGAAGTAAACATTGTCATGGGTGATCCCACTTATCATATATAATGTGTAATTTATTTGCTTGGCATTGGTCTGCTATCTCTGACAATTCAAACAATATAAGGTCATCATTCCCATATCTCTGAAATAATTCAGTTATTTTAGTATGATCCATACAAGGCAAGTCTTTTGACATTTCTTGATCTATAAATGACATATATCGTAGTGACTTTGCACCAAGTCACTCAGCCAAATCATTGCTTATAAATCAACAAAGTATAATGGTGATTCTCTGTTGTGAAGACCCATATGAAAAGTGGTGTAATGATGATAAGACGAATGCAACTACTACTGGGATACCCACTCACCTTTCCGTTTATCCTACAAAACACTCCCAGGTGTGAAATCCTTATTTTGACAAGTATTTGCTTGTAAAAGGGGAAATTAATGAATAATTTAAATTGGCAGAATAACTTTCTCTGGGGAAAATAGGATGGAAAACATGAAGCCTCATCTCCTCACAAGCAAGTAAGGCTAACTAGGCTTGATTGATATGCATGACCGAGGAGCTATATTAGTGGTAAAATTTGTTGTTTTCACTATGATTGATGATGAACCTTGAAAGACACACGTGCTATCATCTTCAAAATGTTAACAGTTACACATCATGGCATCTTTGGTTCTTCCAACTTCTATGACATAATCAGTGTAGTTGAAGCCTTGGAGATTTCTGGATCCAATGTTCTTAGAAGAATGTGGTAGGGTTAGAAGTTGGTGTCCAAGCAGTTACTCACCTTTATCACAAGCATACAAACTGGTTTTCCTATCCTATATTACTGTCAAGATCTACTTACATGCCACAAACAAACGAAGGTATTGTAAAAACAATCTCTCTCTGTTTCTAAAGGAAAACAATCTCTGTGAAATGACCAAAGATATTTTTTTGTTATTTTTGTAACAGTTGCCTTGAGAAAATTGTTGGAGAACTCATAATCCTTTGCAACATTCGAAAATGACACAGGGCACTAATTCTCAAGAATTTCTTGTTTGTTAGAATGAACTAGGTCCTATAAAAGGTAAGTCTGTCAACCCAAAATTTCCTTGCACAACTGGAGGGTTAATCTAGCTAGATTCCATCATGTTGGTTTGTTAAAATTGGCAAATAGGGCCAAATTCCACTTTGGATAGCTCCTATGGGAAATATTATTGCAACATTAAATTCCTCTCTTAGATAAGACCAAAATTTATCTAAAGATCACCAAATTTGGATAAGGAAAATGGGTTTTCGAATTTATGTTCTCAAGTAAATTTATAAGGTCAGCCTCATCCTTATGTCAACTCGTCAAGCCTAATGGTCACATCCCATGAGCCCCCATTGAATTGTATATATAGAGGTGTCCTCTCACCACATTTCAACACATCCAAGTGCATCATCCATGCCTTTGAAAAATTTCGACATCTAAGGCAAGGATGTAGGTGTCAAAAGTCAATTTTATGAATATGTTTATCTCTATTTAGGGTGCAATTTCCTTGGGAGAAAGTCGCAGGTCTAAGGCATCATGGGTGGAGGTTAGAGGATTGTCTGGGAAGTTTAACTCTTGATTATGAGAGTGAGTTTATTGTTGGATAGGGCCGCAGTCACATGTATGCTCATTTGGTATTTTTCTGTGCCATTTGGCATGTTCAATCTCTATTACAAGCCACATAAAAAGGACTGCTACAACAACTTATTGGTATGCAGTTTGGAGGGTGTAAAATCCTTCTCTCTAGGCCACATATGCCTAGGCTAGAGTGAAACTAGGTCAAGAACTCTTCCATGTGTTTTGGCCTGCTTTGTAATCTCTCATAGGTCCAAACTACAACAAGGAGGAAGATGCATCCGAGAGGGAGTTCTGCATGATGTTTGGGCTTGTCATAGTTGGATTTTTCTCTCCTATAGCAGGCCACAACCCTAGTTGTCCATTACAAGTAGGCCGTAGGCCTTGAAAGCCTTGCACAGGAGGCTGAAATGCTGGCAGGAGGCCGTAGGCCTTGGATCTCTTGGATGGGAGACTGTGACTCTTATCTTTTGTTTGAATAATAGTCCAAACCATAAGCAAAATGGAACAGAGGTGTTTGGAGGAAGGCCATAGTTAGGTAGGCGTCTAAGACCAACTAAACAAGGTTGTAACAGTTTTCCATCAAACCTTCTCAATAATTGGCATTATCTCGGTTCATCATTACAGAAGTGTTTCAGCCCTTTAAGATCCTCGACCTGCATTGTTTCTATGATTGACATTTATGATTTACATTCTATAAACTCTGGCCTGCCTGGTGTTCATAAGAATCAATACAGATCTCTCCAGTCGCATGACAATGATTCATTATATCTACACAACACCTTGATACGTAAAATAGTCTTTCAAACTACATATTTGCCATGATACGATGGATAAGATATGATACATGGAAATTGATACTCTGCAAATCCCATGATAATGACTACAATTATCATCTATAACATATTTGTACTGTTGTAACCTCATAGTATAACATAATTCAGATTTCATTAACTTCGTACTAATCAAACTTGCACCTGTGATTATTATTTGAAGTAGTCTGAACTATAATCTAGATAGAGATAGCTTGCTCCTGTAATACAACCTTATCTCAGTGCCCTGAAATCAGTATCTATGATATATCTCCTTAGACCTGGGTTATAAATTGACAAGAACCTTGCATAGAAGTAACATTGACAAGGTTAAGCCTTTAGCACAGTAAACCATGTAGCTGACAGTTTATGATATAAATATAAATGGCACAATCCTGAGGATGAAGATAAATGACAAAAGCACCATATGGGTTCAAGTTGATCACACCCTTGTATTGTGTCAATCTTTGAAGATATAATTTTATTAGTTGAAATACATCTGTGGCTCAAATCTGAAGAATATCATTTGAGGTAGTATGTCCTCAGCTTTTCATCTCGTGAATATCACCCTTGGAACACTATGATGATTACCTTGTTCACATCCATAATTGATTGGTGGCTTACTACTATTGAATATTGCTATATCCCTTATGGAGATTGAAATATCAAGTCATTTTCTCTAAAGCAATAGCTCAAAAGGTCACTTGAATTGCTTCTTCAAATATTCTATTGACAATACTTTTAGATAGTTACATTTGTTGAGAGTAGGTGTTGTATGCATTTTTCAAAGGCTAAGAATTGTGAAAGTCTTGACATTGAGATCACTATACATGAGTCAGTACTATTGCATACACAATTTTGAAATAATGATTGTAGGGTAGTACAATGCACATCAAGATTGAGAGTCAATGTTCTTGGCGGTGCCTAGGGTTTGTCTTTGAGTGAGGTTTGTCAAAATTCTGTATAGCTGATTTACAGTATTGATAACTCATATGACAAGAAGCATGTGGAAGAATATGAAAGATGGAAGACTTGCTGATTAGAAGTTCGAAGGCTTGCTTAATATCTTAAGCAAAGCTACCAAGGTTTTCAAAGTATTTGCAATATGTCTACAACTGTATAGAATATTAAAGCAGTTTCTTTGATATCCTTGGAAGTCAGAATATGTTACTATTAGTATGATTATGTATGACAGTCAGGGTACATCATGATGATGTATGGGCTTCAGTTTTCTAGAAGTACAATACGTTCATCTGTCATATTCAACCTTGAATAAAATCTATTGTTGAGATTCATAATCTGTTGAGGAGTCAATATATATCAGGGTCTATATTTGATGACAGGTGTATCTAGGTCTTTATAGTGATTAGGGATTACTACAAAGTCAGTTTCAATAGATTCCCATAAATTGTTATTTTTTACAGTTTGCTTTTTCCTATAAACAAGAGTTCTAGGGCTCACATGGTAGAGATGCTTAAGTAGATTGATCCTCAAAGTGACTTTGTTTTGATAGGACCACAGATGTCACTATGAATTAACTCGTGATTTGTGTTGCTCTCAATTTAGATATTTCAAAGCTATCCATCTTCTGCTTTCCAAAAACACATGCTTCAGCTCTGATGCCAGGTCAAAATTGAATCAAATTAGCATCATGTTATCATTGGAACTAGATCACATATATCATTCAATAAGATAAAAATACTATGAAATGAGACACTGACAATTTTATTACAAAGACAAAGCAAAAGAAAATGGATTTGGAAGCACATGAACACATAATAGAGCTTTTAGCACTAAACATTCCAATTCCTATGACTCTTTATTTGCCCAATAACCTTTCACTTCCTATAATCTCTCTCTCACCACATATGTAGCCAAGTTTGTCCTCTTATTGACTTTCCATTTTACAAACCCTCAAATCACACCACACACAATTGTTTCATGTACACTAATTTAAAAATTTGACCATTTCTTTAATGACCTAACATTTTAACAACAGAACCAAGGCAAGCCTTTCAGGACCTTTCCTATAATAGCTCACATCAAATCACAAGATCTCAAAATGTCTTTTCCTGGTTGCATTCAACCTCTGACAGATATGTCACCTATACTAAAGTGACACAAGAAACATGATTGTCATAATGTATGACACAAATTCACATCATTAAAGATGGTGTGACCCACCATAAGCCTTATGCATTAGAAAGGGAATTGTTTGTTGGGGAAAATAAAGTGGAAAGATGAATAAGGTGTAGGATGATTTTGGTGAGATCTAACCAATTTTGGGAACAAAAGGGTAATCACAACAATTATGCACAACTGTGGTATCATTAAAATAACATATTTAATCATTAATGTTTGTGCACAAAGCTTTCAATGAAACAATGATCCTTATTAATCCTTAGTGAAAAACAAAGAGCATCAAGACAAAGTGTGCTAAAATAGTCTGTATTTTTAGTTAATACAAGTAAAAATTACCTTAATGGATTTCTTGGAAGTTGTCTAAATCAAATCCTGTTGGAATTATCCTGCTACAGGAATACAAATACACATAAGAACCATTAGACTATATTTTCAAAAGGCTATTCACCAAAACCCTAGTTGGTTATTAGAGCATGATAGAATTTATTTCCTGCCATATCTTCACTTTCATATATAAACTCCTGTGTATGCAAGTTTAGCCTTTTAGGATCTGAAGCACCCATGAACGTGCCTCTGATATCATTGAACACATAAAATGGTTTGAAAAAAGTTGAATTAATACATGAATACACATTGAGAAACAAAATCTACATGGCATGTTGGCAGAATATCGAATATAACAACAATTGTTATGCATAACGTCAATAACTTAAAATTATTGGTTCTCAATGATTTCTCTTGTGATGGATTCATTGTAAACCTATACAAAATGTTTAGATTGACAAAGTACTAGGTAGCATTATAGAATTCACACTGGAATTTGTCTAATCCCAAGACTTACCATCATCATTGATAATGTTTGAGAGGGTAGCAGCTAGCTTACCCAAGGTCAAAGCCTAGTCACACAATATTCTTTGTGCTTAGTCTTTGTAATTGAAAATTCTTTTGTAGGGAGAATTAAGAAGTAAAATGTTTTTCAATTTCATCTTTTAAGCCTACCCTTGGTTGATTTGATAGTGGATATTATCTTCAAGCCTTCTTTTGAATATAGATCCCCTAACAATTCTTGCACTATGATATTCTGCATATGATTAGATCATAGCCAATCATATAAACAGAAATTGTTTTCCATTGAGAAGAATCTATATACCCATCTCAAGGTCCTGCAAGGCAAGGACATGGATTGAAAATAATATATATACTCTTCTCAAAAGAATATATATACGTTATGCATGAGATTAATTCTATACTATCTTGAGGAAAAACAAAAGTCTTGGGTTAGATCCAGTAGTCCAAAGGGAATATCTTCTATTGCTAGTCTAATTGAGGGCTTTCTCGAGCATTGGGGCTCTGGGTTTCGATGATATGAAAATACCTTTCAAGACCTTGTGGTAGATGTACAAGAAGAAGAAGCTTCCACCTCTCTTGAAGATGATAATAGTATCACTGAAAAAGACCCTCCAAATTCACAAGATTAGTTCTTGATGGACAGGTTACTTGTGACCAACGTGGCCCCACATTAAACCCCATCCTCATTAAAGAACAAATATGTGTTGATGTATCTATCCTAGATTATATGAATGACTTTCATGAAATCAAGGAGCATGATAAAATTTTTCACCATTGTGAGGATTCCGGTCATGATTTCCTACATGACAAAGTGATAAATAGAGGAAATTAAGAATTTTTTAGTATTTCCACCAATGGTATGACCCATATGTAGTTCTAGACAGGTAGAAACCATGTTTCTACCCCAAAAGATCAACCATATGAAAAGGATGATGCATATCATGCTTCCCTTGTTGATAATTTAAATCCTGAAAACACTTTTGAGGTCACAGAAATATAGTTCAATCACACTAATCTTATTTTCATAGACACTGAAATTAAGGGAGCTGTAGACTTTCATGGTAATATACTTGGCACCTCAGCATTTCATTGTGAGTTTGAGGAGTAATGTAACCCCTACGTTGCACTTTGATGTTAATCATGTTTGTGTAAGAAATAAATGGAAGTAATCATGATTTCCTACAGTTTGAGGTCAATAAACTCAAAAGGTTTTTCAAAGATAGCAAAGTAATAATGTGACCATTATTATTATCTGAGTGAGGAAACAATTAATATTATAGTTCAATCCCCAAAGATCCTATATCATTTAATCCAACAGTCCTGCTATTTTTTATGCCTACAATCTGAATTTATTCCTCAAGCATAATGGGATAGGGAAGTCTCTTCCTTATACTCATCTGGAAGAAAATGTTATTGACATATGTGATGGATATTCCTTGGTAGATGAACAAAGGGTATTTTAAACACGCAATTATTGAAGCTTTCAGTCATACAGATCCATTTCCACCTCTACATGGCTCTATTGTTGATAGTAACAAAGTTGGACAACCCAGAAGATTGATGAAACCTGTAATGAAACCTTCGATGACATATACAACTACAGTGCCGAGAATGAAAATGATGTCAAGAAAATAATTGATGAAGAATACAGACTTGACCAAATAAAACTTTTCTCTCTAGACCACATCAAATGAAAAGATGTTCTCTTCTTCATGAACATGTGGACAATCATTCATGCACTAGATTTTTAAAAGGAAATGTAGACAACAAACCTCTAACAAACCCACATGAAGTCAACGCTGAGGGACAATTTTGGGGCCTAGAAAAGGTGCACTCTGGAATGATCGATGATATAGGTCAAAATGATCTTGAAACTAGTAAGAGGATGTTTTCTCAACCTAGTCATAAACAAGATCTGGCTGCTTTGACCACTCAGCTTATGGGGTTTAGGGTTTGATGGTGATACAAGCACCATTATGAAGTGTTGTGTCTGTGAATCAATTTCTGGTCATTATATTTCATAAACATAATCTAAGATGTTACTTATAGTGGACCACTATAAAACAATCAGGTTCCATCTTTCTAATTCCCTTCACTGTGTGTTCAATTTTTGAATGAGAAATGACCATTTGTGGGTATTATTGGTCTTCTGGATCAAATGTGCATGACCTTGAAGGCTCTAATTTTTCAATGGCAATAGGATGAAGTTAAATAGACAAAAATGGACCTTAAACAAAAGTTTTGTACCATTACTTGGGTCAAACTTATCGGTCCATTCATCACTGCAATTACACAATATTAGAAACACCCAAACACCTCAAGTCTCTAAACAAATAATCTGGCGTAAACTCATTGACTCCAAACGAAAACAATGCTAGAGGTGGGAATCAGAAATACCATGTAACATCCAATGGGAAAATACATATTATACATGAAATCAAATGTAGTCAGAGTATTTTCTAATGTTAGAACCCTAGAAAATTATGGAAGATGTACTCCTTCATTTTGATTAAAGGTCAAAATACTAATTATAATATAGTGCAAGGCAATTCCAAAAATCTCTTAATTGGAGACAGAATACACTTTCTATTAATATGTGTCCAAAGGTAAACAACTACATTCATACATGAAAGAAGGAATTCTCTAAAATATTCAATACTTCCTAACAACTATAACCCATTCCAAAAATTAAAAAATGCCATTTCATCTAAGGATACTAAAAAGAAAATGGAAGAAATAAGTGAGTGAACTGGCAAGAAAAAATTAAAACATGTTCCCAATAAGATATTCTCAAAGGGAATCTATGCAAGTTCATTCCTATTCTCAAAGTAGACAATGACATGAAAACTTTCTAGTTTGTAATTGAGGAATACCAGAGAAAAATGAAGATGCCAAAGAAATATATTTTTAAATTGCAAGTTATCCAGTTTAAAGTGCATGATGCTAATCAATAGAAAATACAGAAGTGCAGGCTATGGCAATCGTGTCAAGATTCTTGCAGCAAGAGCAGCAATCAAACCAGTCGTATATCCTGAAAGTGCATGCCAAAACTACTTGCAGCCCCTCATAATAGGCAATTTTGTATCATTGCCAAGATCCCCATTCTTTCGGTAATCAGAACAAAGCAATAAAGTGAGGAGCATCCTTGGAATTTCCTGCATTTTGATTCAATATAAAGTTTAAAGAATGAGTAGGTGGATGTGAATAAGGTTCTCACTATTTATGAGTCCTCACTTTTAACAAACCGTGACATCCATAGAAATACTGTTCATAAGAACATTTGTCTAAAAAATAAACTAAATAAAGCGTTCAAACAAAATGGTATCTTCCCACTAAAAATGCACAAACTATAACAACAATCTACTGATGGTTTAAACAAATTAAAGAACATGTTAAATAGCTAATACTAACAGAGTTAATGACAGGTTAAGAGAAAAGACTTCATTCCGGAGTAATAATGAAGTAAAGTAACTCTCTTTATTAGACATCTTATACACAAGTTTGGTGTACCTGAACAGGTATTGAATATCTTATAAATAAAGTTTGGTGTACCCAAATAGGCCCAAAATGTATCTCATGTATGCAGTTAATCTCTTACAAGCACCATATGTCCATTGATCAAGTCACTGTTATACTAAAATAGTAAACAATTATATCATGGCCAAATATGACATGTTAGGTTCCTGAACAAATATTGTCTGATAAACAAAGCTGGAATACAATATTATATTGGAATATACTCGATGAAACAACTAAAATATGAAACCACCTGACTGTTATATCTTTATAAATTATTCCAAACAAAAATATAAACAAGAATAGAAACAAATAATTGTTTTGAAAATGGAAAAAAATGAAGAGGAAAAGAAACCCTAGTGGAGCTCTGATGGTCGGCGATAATGGAGTTAATGTGGCACTGCTGCCAGGCACCTGATGGTCAAGGTTAACCTCCACAACTCGCCAGACTCCAGCCAACCTTACCTCCTTGTCGCGGGCTCTTTGGAATTTTCCATTCCTGTGGTCCTTCCGCCTTCCTCATAGTCTGTAACCACCATCGACCGTTTTCTTGTCAATTGCAATGGACCTGGACGAGGTGGACTATACCGAGGACCCTAATCCCCATGAGGTCATTTGGTCTTGCCATCATGCCGTGTTGGGCTCTGGTCCCTTTGCCGCATCTCTACGACCTATGTCAGCTTTTAACTCTACACTGGACCGACCTGGGCCATCTGTGCCCCATCCTTCACCGTCTGTCAACATCGAAGACGCCTCCGACTTGGACTGCCCACCGCTTTCCCCGGCTACCTTGAATCTCCTTGGTACATACCTACAACCATTGTCCACTTTTGATGTGCCACTGCCCCGTCTACTCCACATCTCTGCCCCACCCTAAAACCCTTCCTCCTCTGGCATCCCCCCTCCTAGGATTGCTACTTACCCTATCCCTGCACTATCTAGTAGCACCCTTAACCTTGTAGGCCCATCTCCCAGCACCCCTATCCATTTTGGATGCTTCAGCTCCCTAGCCCCAAACCCTAAATCAACCCCATCCACCCCACATATGGTTAACCAAGGCATACGAGGATATCTTTGGGACTATCTGATGGCTCGCAGATTTGGCAAGATAAAGAAAGGAAGGTGCCTAAAAGCTGTCGATATGGACATCAACCTATCCTTGGGCAAAGACCTCTCGATGGGGGAAGTTGTTGATAAAACCAAAAAGGTCTTGGTGGGCTGAGTTTAGGGGTAGAAATATACTGTGGAGAGACTTCATATCTGGACCTCGAAGATTTGGGGTTCTTTACTCAAAGAATTACCCACCATTTGAGTGCTTGCACGAGGATGGTTTGCCCTTTGTTTCCACAGGGAAGAGTACACAGACTAGATACTCTCTAGATTTTTGCATATCGAATTAGCCCCTGTTCCACTAAAAAAGATGGGATCCCTTATTTTATCCTGAGAGGGAATAGATCGGAGCTGGGCTGATTTGTGTTCGATTATGAGGCCTTCCGATGCAATACTGGACTCCAGTCATTTTTAAGCGCATAAGCAATGCACTAGGTACCTATTTTGAACATGATCAGTCCTATGAAACATTAGGGAATATGACTATGGCTCGCATCCTAGTTCATTTGGACATTAGAGAAGGCCTGGAGGAAACGATTACCCTACATTGGAGGTATTTCTCTCACTGACAAAATCTTGGTTATGAAGGCGTTCCATTTAGGTGTAGACGGTGCCATAAGGTTGGACATCTTTTCAAAGAATGCCCACTGTTCATGCCTACTACTCCAGTTGGCTACAAAGGGAACCAAACATCACCAGACGGAAGACTCGATTGTGTATGAACAACCTACAGGTCTAGATAGTCCAAAGGATGTGGCTAGGGTCACTGTTCAACCATCTAATGCTTCCCAGATGTCGCCAATCTCCCCTCCTATGACTAGATCCCAGTTTGCTGTGGAGGTTGCTCCTACATCGGGAACAGTTTCTTCTCCCTTATCCTTTGCACTGAATTTTAATCAATCTTTTTTTCTCATTGGAATCATTTGCATCTTCACCTTGTTTGGTTACCTCTCCCATTACCTGTGCACTTGATCACCCATTGCCTATCGTTTATACCACCCCCCTGGCTGTCCTTGGACAGGGGCTCCAAAATAATCCTTTTTCCCCATCTACTTCCGGTTCACATTCCTACAACCTCTGTTCCTTCCACCAGGAAATCCCTTACTCACTTGGATTGGGTATCACACCCTCTAATGTTGAGCATAAACCGACCCAGGGGAGGCCTTCCAAGATGTGTAAAGCCATTAAGATTGTTGGGGATGATGTAGCTTAGGGCAAACAGAACACCATTGAAAGGGTACTTAGAGCACTAGACACCCTTGGAAATGTTCCCCCATGAAGAGGCTCTCCTTCAACTGTAGGGGATTAGCTAGTCCCTTTAAAAAATCATCCCTTAAGAGACTCTTGAGCTGTGAGCCTTGTGACATTATTTTTCTTCAAGAAACCCTAGGTAGCTTTGAGCTGATTGTTAGAACCCTTCTAACTATCATGCTAGGGTGGCACCTTCAAGCACTGGATGTTGTTGAGAGATCCGGGGGTCTAGCTCTCAAGATAAACCCTCAAACCATTAAGGTTACATCAGCTTGGGGAGGTCAGGGTTTCTTGGGTATCAATATATTTTCAGCTAAATTGGGTAGAAATATCTGTATTATGAACATTTTTGCACCCAATCATAGTATATTGGATTTCTGGCAGCAACTCCTTGAGAATCCCTTGATAGACCAATCCATATTCTAGGGGGAGATCTTAATTTCGCCATCAGACATGAAGAATTATGGGGACACCACTCGCAGCTGGATCCACTCTCGGATCAACTCGGAATCCTCTTGGAGCAACTTGGTCTTACTGATGTCCCTATGAACAAGAAGCTGCGAACCTGGCACAACAGAAGGACTGGAGATGCAACTCTGGGGAGGAGACTAGACAGGTATCTCATTGATCAAGATCTGCTTACTTCCCTCACAAATTACAGATAGTGGGTGGGCACTAGAGGAATATCGGATCATTCCCATATTTGTCTGGAAGTGGTAGGCTCCTTCAAAAAACCTAGGGCTCCTTTTAAGTTTAATTCGACCTGGTTAAAGGACCATGAATATCTCAGGTTGGTTTCAGAATTTTGGAAGGCCCATCCCTTACCAAATGTCCAGAGGAAGGCTGAGGATTTCTATAGTAACCTGATCAAACTCAAGCGATTATCCATAGATTGGGGTAGAAGTAAAAAGGCCAAGGACAAACATATCCTTGGTGACATTGAAAATCAACTGGCCACTCTAACAGATGAACAGGGAAGAGGGCACACCTCTATAACAACAAAACTACACCTTGTGGACTTGGAAACCTAGAGATCAAAAATTCTGCTGGATGGGGAAGAAACTTGGAGACTCAAAAGGAGGGAAATTTGGTTACAAGTGGGGGATGGAAATACAAAATTCTTCCATAAATTTGTAAATGGAAGGAAATCCATCAATACTATCTAGAAAATGCCTATGGAACAGGGTCTAATTTCCAAAACTTATAATCAGCTGGCACAACTGGGTAACACTCACTTCAAGCAGTTGTTCAAAACCCCACCAGGTACACCTCTAGCTAATATCATTCACATTGTAGGGAATTTTCCCAGATTTGTGGAGCCTGACTTGGTAGAGGATCTCATAAAACCTGTTACTATGGGGGAACTGGAGGGCACCCTGAAGTGGTTTAAGAAGGACAAAAGTCCGGGGCTAGATGGTTGGTCTGTGGAATTCTATCTTACATTATTTGATAGTATTGGACCGGATCTACCCAATGTGATTGAGGAATGTCATTCATCGGGTAGAATGTATGAACCTATAAATTCCACCTATATAGCTTTCATTCCCAAGATGGACTCCCCACCATCCTTCAATGACTTTAAGCCTATATCCCTATGTAACTTCCTATACAAAATTATTGCGAAGATCATTTCTAACCGCATCAAGCTAATCCTATCGGGCAACATCTCCTTGGAACAGTTTAGCTTCCTACATAATCGACAAATCCTTGATTCCATCGGCATAGCACAAGAGGCCTTACACTCCATCAAACAGAAAAAGCTTAAAGGGGTGATGCTCAAGATTGACCTCTCAAAGGCCTTTGACAGGGTCAACTGGTTATTCTTAAGGATGATCCTTACTCACCTAGGCTTTCCACTAGTTTTTATCAGATGGATAATGGGTTGCATTACATCTATATCCTTTGGAACCTTAGTCAATTGATCGGTCTCCCATTCCTTTCAGGTGGAGTGAGGAATTAGGCAGGGGTGTCCTCTCTCCCAATTGGTTTTTCTTATTGTGATGGAAGGCTTAAGCAGGCTGATTGCATCAGAAAAAAGAGTTGAGAGGCTCAAGGGTCTCAAGATCTTGGAGAAATGCACTCTAACACAACTTCTCTTTGTGGATGACATGCTCATATTCTTAGATGGAGGCATTCAGGACAACAACACTCTCTTTGAAGTGCTGAATGTTTTTTGTGCTGCAACAGGGATGGAAATAAATGGGGCCAAATCCACTATATCTCTCTCAGCTTGTACTCAACAAGAGACCTATCATGCACTCCAAAGCTTTCCCTTCCAAAACCTGACAATGGAGGATGGATTGAAGTACTTGGGTTTCATGGTAAAAACAGATGGATACAAAATTGCAGATTGAACCTAGTTGATTGCCAAGGTGGAAAGAAGATTAAATATTTTGAGCCTTCATCTACTATCCAAAGCAGGTAGACTAGTGCTCATTAAATCAGTTCTGCAAGCAACACCAGCCTTCTGGATGTTTCTAGCCTAGATCCCCTAGGTATATTACAAAGGATTCAGCGAGTTTTCTGCCACTTCTTATGGAAGGGTCACAAGGAGGGAAACCCCTATGTGTGGGTCAAATGGACTAGAATGGCAACTCCCAAAAAATGGGGAGGTTGGGGCCCCAAGAACCTCTCTACCTTTGCTCAAGCACTTGTAGACAAATTAGGATGGCTTCTCCTGAAGCACAAGAGCCTTTGGTCAAAGGTGGTTACCTATAAATGCATATGGTCACGCACAGTCATGGACTAGTTAACATTACCTACTTGGAACAGGAAAGGAATATCAGTGATTTGGAGGATTGTTATGAATACCCTTCCCATCATAAGAAGGGGTCTTACTTGGTGGATCGGTAACGACATGTCTATTTGCATTAGGACTGATCCATGGATTGGTTGTGGCAACTCACACCATCTCCCTCCTGGCTTGATTGCCTTCTTAAATCATAATGGAGTGATAAACATCACACATATCAGGGGCCTATACAACATCACTACATATACCAGTGGAGACCCTAGTTATACTAGATCGGTGGCATATGGAGTGGAGGAGATATTCGAGGGCTTTAATTGAATCCCATGTGATACTAAGGGATGAGGATGACAAATTGCTTTAGGGTTTTGCACAGAAGGGGATCTATACTCCAAAGGATGGGTATCCTATTATCCATGCTAGCCATAAAACCAATTCTTTGGATAATTGGTGGAGCAGCATATGGAAGCTAAAGGGCCCATTGGGTACTCATTTTTGATTTGGAACATCATTATGGACAAAACCCCGACTGGAACTAGTCTCAGAAAACGATCTTTTCAGGGACCTACATAGTGTGTATTATGACGCGAGGAGGAGGAATCAAATCACCATCTCTTTCTCTCCTGCCGTAGAACACAATAGGTCTGGTTGCAGGTGTTACATACTCTTAATTTATCACTTTCTTGTGCTAGCGATGGTATACTAAATTCCTAGAACCGATGGTGGGCTGAAGCTCCAAACCCAAGATCCCGAAATCTTCCATTAATGGTGTACTGGCACATATGGATGAGCAGGAACAACAACATATTTCGTGGGAAGCATATAGTCTAGCCTCTAATTATTCCTAAGATTTTTAATAGTTATATGGAAATTCTGGTTGATGAACAGGTTGCCAAGATTCGAACCATCACCGCGAAGGTCATAAACAGAGCGTACCCTTGGGCCTATTTCGACGAATCAACGTAGGAACAGGGTTCTGACGATGGAATTATCCTCCATATATCTGAGACACATTATTTCCATATTTGTATGGGTTTGGTAGATGGAAAAAATAAGTTTGCGGAGCTCCTTACACTTCGTCATATTTTATATTTTGCTATAAACAAAAACTGTAGATATTTACAAGTTTATGGGGACTCCAAGATTGTTATTAACTGGTTCAACTGCATTTCTACATGCCATGCATATACACTAAGAACCATATTGGATTATGTTTTGTTTTTAAAAACACATTTTGATCATGTTTCATGTGCTCATATCTACATGGAGCACAATGAACCCGCACACTGGCTTTCAAAAGCGGAAACCCATCATCCTAGAGGGGAATGGTTGATCAAGGAGCACACACCAAAACAGATCTACCAGTATTTCAATAGACCATACATGGATCAGAAACTGTAGAGGGTTGACAAGACCTAACGTATCTATTTCTGTTATTTATTTTTTGTCTACAAAACATTAATCACCATGGGTGAAATTTTTCTAAAAATTGAATATGTAAATAATAATGTATATGATCAGATACTATCAACACACCCCTCTCTAGGTTTTTTGTATAGATTTCCAAAATACAAAAAAAATCCTTAGATGACCATGGTCACTTTTTTGTATATGCCTATGGCATTTACAACATGTAATTTTCCTTGATAATGAAAATTATGATACTTTTCCTCGGGAAAAAAAAAAGTTTTGAAATACCTAAAATTTGAAACAGATTCTGAATTTTGGAATAAAACGTTGAATATTTGACAATAAAGAAGAACAACATTCAAATATTTGTGGAAAACCCTTAAAACAGAGCCTTTCTTAATATGAAAAACTAAATTCTTCAACAATATATAAGATAAAGTGGCTTTTCCTGCCAATGGACGATTGACTCACTGGTGAGGTGAAAAAGTGTTTTTTTGTCCACCAGGGTTCCATTCTCACTTTGATCTAAAGGGATTAGATTGGGTGTATGTCCTGAGACATTTTGGCAGAATAAATACCCACCAATTTCACACCTTACGCCAATGAAACTCTGCTCCATGGTGCATGTCTTGAGCCATTTTGGAAAAATAAATACCCCTCAGAGTTCATAGAATAAATACCCCTCAGATTTGACACCTTGCGCCAATAAATATCCCTCAAAATTCACACCTTATGCCAATGAAAGTTTGCTCCATGGTGCAACCACTTGAGGCACATTTTTTGAATCATTACCCCAAAATGCTTTCCTAGATAGGTTTAGATGTGAACCATGCCTGTCCAAGAGGAATATGGACACTTCACTTGACCTAGGAATATGTTTCTCACAAATTACCCACATGAAAACATTCTCAAATATACTTTTGTATCAAGCTTAAGAGCCTGTCTAAAGCCTTCAGGAAGGTTCACTTATCTCTTGCATGTGGGATAACCAGTTTTACACAAAAAGCTTTATTTTGTTAAAATTTCAAATTAATACCACTAATTTTTGTTACCCTCAAGCTGCCATTCAGCCTTAAATTTCTCTTCAAACCTACTTGGCTCTTCTAAGTCCAAACTGATTTTTCTTAAATCCATGAAACCTATAAACATGTGGCATGAATAGTTCAACAACGTGTGATAATTTGTTAGTAGCACGCTAGAAATAACAAAGATCGAGATTCTCCCTCCGGCCTGAGGCAAACTTCTAAAGACAATGTTAATGTATTATCACCTTTTATTCGGAATGGGCAAGGCATAAGTTAGTCCTAGACTTCTCACAGTCTCTAATTTATTCCTCTAATAAGTCTCACATGAAGAAAAAAATATTTTTCACCTCTTATTAGAGTCCATTCTAAAATAAATTACTCTTGTTGTTATATGTCTTAAAGAAGCCAGTGTGACCAGCAGCATGTGAGAAATGGCATTCTGCTAAGACCTTTGCTTTGATCTGGAACTAGGTACAAGGTATACAGGGTATGTCAATAAGTGTAACTCATGTAGGAACTTCATACACATGTAAGGTGTGAATGTGTGAGAAGTGGTTCAAGATAACTTTTGGTGACCACCTAGTAAAACTGTGAAATAATACCATCTTGTAATATCACTTAGTAAATAAAAGTGAAAGATCAATTTCATTAGATCTCCTAACTCTTAAAAATCTAAATGAAATATTCTAGATATTTTCGGAATATTAGTGATTTGTATTTGATATAATATTAGCTATACACATAACTCTTGAGAAAAGGTGGTTGCTCGGATTAAAGAGATTAGTTGCTGAGATAAGGGAGATTAATTTTCTCAATTAGAGTCTGACAACATAAATAGAACAAGATGAGAGAAGTTATATGCAAACATTTTTGGACATCAAAAAGACAAGAGATCAAAGAAAGATCAGTTGAGCAGATTCAAAGCATAAGAGAGGAGCCAAGGTTAGATCATAATCCATATTGAATAGTGTTGTACAACAATTCAGTAAATTGGGGGTTTGAGTATCCAACAAGGAGATAGAGCAGATCTTAGTGTCTAGGAAGCTGAAAACCTTAGTTTTGATGTGTCCTTGTAAGTTTCAATCATTAATGATAAGCTGATTTGAAGGACAAAATTATGTGTGTACTTGAAAAGCTATTCTGAGTCCATTGTTTAGGTTTTCTAGTTATATGTGTGACTGTTGCATGTCTAGAATTTGATTCAGTTATTAAAGTAATCCAAGATCTGAGTTATTTGAGAAAGAAACACAAGACGATGTCCTCTTGAATTAGAAAAATTTTACATGGTATAAGAGGATCATCTCTAATTGAGATCCTCAAGGGTTTACAACAATAGATCAACTACCCAAATCAAAGACTAGCAGTTAGAGGGTTTCATTATTGTTGCTTGAAGAACTAACCACTCTTGCGGGTATATTTTTTTTTGTCTTATTTTCATATTTGAAAAGATTGTAAAATAGATCTCAGAGATGGCAACATCAAGTCTTAGATTTGAGGACAAATTAGATGGTGCCTCCAGATAAGTGTCATCAAAAGCCAAGGTAACATTGTTTTTAGAAGAAAATGATCTCTAAGATATTGTCAAGGATGTTATAATTCAATCTATAGATCTGCATGAATTGGCATCACATAAAAATAAGGAAGTGAAGGCCCAAATTACTTTAGGAAAGGGTCAAAACCCTACCTCAGGAAAAAATGATGAACTTTGCCTCAGGAAGGTCAAACTGCATATAAGATTGAAGATGTTTTCATGTACAATTGTTGCAAATGCTAGTGTGGAAGGTGTAGTGGTTTTTGGGAAATTACTGAGCAATATAATATTGACCTTGGCTATGATGCTGACTAAGGTGAATACATTGATAAGGTGAAGGCAGGGAATATTGATCCCCTGAAAGTGATCAGAGCTATTTTGGTTGATGTTGCAAGTGTGTCTTCATTGTTAACCACAATAGAGTGTATCATTGTTGTGATTCTGAAGGATAAGAAGGAAGTCCCAGGTATGAGAGACAGTATGGGTGGCATGGACTACTAAAGAGCATATCTAGACGGATGAGCCTTCTACATGGTGTCCTGTTCCAAAAGTAGGGTTAAATTTCAGGTTGTCTGGTGTCCTAGTTTTGAAGGTTAAACTTTGGGTCAATTAGTTTTACCCCTGTTATTGTCTTAAGCATTACATTTCCCATTACTGGGAGTAATTGCTTGTGTATTCAATCTAACTTAAAGGAAAATTTGTCGATTGAAGTGCCCTGCAGTTCTACTGCATATCTTTTATTCAGGGAAAAAGCGTAATCCTTATCAAGGAGAGACCGGAGAAAATTTTTCCATTTTCACCTACTGGAGATGATAATTTATTCAAAGAGATAAATTTTGAGAAGAAGAAAAAATACCTGTTTTAGGAAAAAACCATGGAAGATTGGGCCTTGCAAAATCCATGGAAGATCAGGCCTCACAGAAGGAATGGTTGTAACTGCATAGCTTGTAAACATGTCTTATGGTGTGGAAGGGTTATTTCCAGAAGCACCTCACCTATTAATGCTCCACGATACTCCCCGAGGATAGTGGAGTTAATCATCTATTTGTAAATTTGTACACCAGCTAATGCTCCTTGAACGGTTTATCTGTTTGCTGAAAAGTGTCCCAAAATGCTTCAACACCAAATTGTTCTAGAAACGCTTGAAATTTGAAAATTTCCCACCAAATTGTTTGAAAAGTGCCCGATCGATTTTGATTTATGTAATAATTACATAATTTTAATGTGTTAATTACGATCTATTGATTTAATATTATTAATTATTTTATTTTTGTTAATTTAATGTGTTAATCTATTGATTCAATATATATTAACTATATATATTTAAAAAAACTTATCTTGATAATATAAAAATATTTTTAGTAAAATATATAAATTAAAAAATTGAGATGTATTTTCAAAATTGTTAGATTTTTGGAGGGAATGAAAGCACTAACCCAACTTTAAGTGCTTTTATGGGAGTCTCTTGGAGGGAATTATTTATGCTAATATTTATCATTGGATTCAACATGAGTTGGAAGATGAATCAAGCGGTTTGAGAATAGAAATGCACCAACCTAGACCTGTTTTAAACCCTTGAACATCCACCATAATTGAGGCAATGTTGAGAGGATTACGAGCTGAGTTGATTTTAGAAAGAGCATTTTCAAGGCTTGAGGTGTAAGTTGGAACAACCATTATAAGTAGAATCTAATGAGCTTATCATGACCTCATTATAAATAGATATGGATTCGTTAAATGAGAGCTACCATCTTGGCACATGTTTCTATTTTGAAGAGTTGGTTAGATTGGTTGAAGGAATGTCCCACCTCGAGAGTATGTGGGAAGCATAATTGGTACATTTCACTATGAGGTCAACAAATCTATTTGGAGAACACTCCCTTATTCTCAACCTCCTAATTATTTGAAGGTGACCTTGGAGAGCGGATGAGCTTGTCGATATAGGCTATATTATGAGGGTTTGAAACAATGAATCATAAATAGTTAGAAAAATTAGTGAAAAATCTCTCCATTACCTAATGAAAGATTTGAATATCAAATTAGAAAAATATATGTTGAAACATATTGCAAGTAGTTTGTACATGTAGTTTTGTTGCCATTTCTAACCATTATAGAATTACAATGCTAGAGAGAGGGTCTCAGTGGACACGTAGGTGGAAAATACTTATCTAAAACATAAACAACGTAATCATGGGCTTTGGTATGTCCAAATATGTGTCAACCCTTGTTGGAAATACTGGGGAGTGAATTGATACTTCTTACAATTGCTATATTATGTTAGTTAAAAGTTTAAGCCAGAACATAAGAAGTAGAACAAAAATAATAATTTTATTAAATATAGTGAGGACTTCGATTCTCATTTATAAATATGGGCTCCAACTTGTAATATAAGTTCTAAGAATTCTTCGAGGCACCAACCTTGAATGAGGACAAAAAGCCTCTTAGGCCGATCCAGGCATCAACCTGGTCAATATGAGGACATCAATCCTCTTAAATTGAAGCCTCTAATTATACTTATAAAAAAAAAAAAAACCTTCAAAATCATTCCTTCAAGATGTTTACCATATAAATCTCTTGTAAAAGCAGGGAAGACTTTATGCTCAATATGCTCATGTCTATTGAACATAGGCTATTTAACGATGATATATGGTTTATGAGATTTGACAAATACTTTATACAAATGGCACACTGTGTGATGCTAAATTCTTTTAGGCAAGGGATTATAGTCAACTTCAGGGGATAGTGAATTCATTGGTGGCAGTCTTTTAAGAAGGCTCGAACATTTCTGAAGAAGACTCATGAGACATGGAACATATTAAGGGTTACTTCTAATTCATCAATGGCCCTTTCTTTGGAATCAGTGACAAACCTCTCAACACTCCACACATTCAAGCGACTCCTCGAATATCATAATCTTGAGTCTCTTTTTCTCCCTTGTGTCATGCACATAAGAGTGCTCCTCATCTTCAACTTCAATCAATTTTTCTATACACTATCAGACAAGCTCCTCCAACCTCATAGTAGGGCCCTCCCTCCCCAAGCAACAACCTCCTTTTTCTAGTTCCTTGTCTATCTCTTATTGTATTTTTGTGCTTTAGTGTCCTTCCATGAATCACTTCCCCCCCTTGGGTCTTAGGGACAACCTAATTTTTCTCCCAGGACTCTCCTTTGCTATTTCATCCTTGATGTTCTCCTTCATCCCTTCCCTCCCCTATATTCCCTCTTCTCCCCCTACTACTTTTGTTTCCTTCCTACCCTCCTCCTCTTTAGCCTTCCCCCTTGTTACAGTGTATGATGCTCTGCTCTCCTTTTTGTTTCCCCCTTTTTTGACTCATCAAACATTCCTTTTTTAGACTCTAGTAGAGGGTTGGGGCTTCATAGAGATTATCATCTAAATGTCACAAAGAGGGGGAAAATCCTTTTTTTCAATGGAACAAAAATATGCAAACTTTGAAATTTGCTCCATATATATATATTATATATATTATATATATATATATATATATCATTTTTGCCCTTAGAGCTTCAAGCGTTGAATCTCTTTCAAACTGAAAATCTTATCCTTGAATTGTAAGGCATTATCCAACCCTATAAAAAACTTAGCTATAAACAGTTTAATCAGGTTCACTACCCTCATATTTTCATTATACAAGAATCAACGGCAGATGCGGAAAAGGGGATCCAATTACTATAGAATTCTCTCCCTCATTGGGAGTGTTGGCCATTTAAGGGGCCATGTCACAGGATGAAATGTTGGTTTCAGTAGCCTAAAAAATGATTAGTCTATTCACTCAGGAATATTTTTTGATATTTAATCTGAGGTCCTAGACATGTCTTTCTGTTGATTAAACCTTTACAAGCTTTACTTGAATAGATAATATTTCTAGCTCTCTTTTTTAAAGCTTCCCTCCATTCACTTGGGTCACATTCACTTGGGTCACATTACTATTGAGGGAGATTAAAATTTCTCTTTGGGGGGTTTTGAAGTTTGGGATCCATAAGCTTAAAAAGACCATCCTTTGAAGTCCTTTATAGACCTTTTTGACAACATTCTCCTCTGCAATATCCTCCCTACAAATCTTATGCCAACCTAGCCTAATTATAGATGAATAAATGTTCACATTGCAAAAAAACTATATCATTTTCTTTTATTTGAAGATCTCTTGGACACAAATCTCTAAAATTTTCAATTCATGTAGAATTTAATATCTCTAAACATGTGTAATAGAAAATGGTAGAGTTCTTATATGGCCCCTCTGACTTGAATATTAAATTCCAATCACTAAAGATACTTCTCAATATATTAACTAATCAATCTTGCATGGTTAATATCCACTATTAGAGTTGCAAGTGCAAGTTCTTCACCAGCCTCCCAATTGACATCTTCATCCATTTCAATTATATGTGCATGTAGTCCAAAGATCCTCTTTGCAATTTTAGGAGAAATAAATATGTATAGGAGAGAAGTTACAATATAAAATTAAACAATACCAAAGTTCAAATAAAACACCACTACTTAGACTATCCAAAAAGAGAATTTCTAAAGAAGAAACTAGAATCTCATCTTATTTTTTTATATCATTGGTAAATGAACATGGGTTGATTATTCAATATCTCTTGTAATTGAAACAAACTAATGTATGAGATGAATAATTATAGATAAGAATTCCCATAAATGGTCATGATTACTATGTCACATATTGATATCTTTTATTTCATAAGTAGTTTCATCATATCTAATAGATAAAATAACCACGACTTTAGGTAGCACTTTTGATGGATTTTACTCATTGTTAACTAGATTTTTATTTCTTTGTGAATGAAGTGGAAAAGTGGAAATACAAAATATTTAATAAATGAGAGTAAATATTATTTGAAGGGTGTCACCAAGCCTATGGCTTGAGGTTTTATATGAGAAAACTATATATTTCTAGAAGAATAAAGGTTGCAAGATAACAAGTGTAGCAATAGGCATCAACATATAACATGAAATTTTTTTAACACTTTTTCATGCTATATATTCCAAAGTCTATAGTAGCAGTTAATATGAACTAGTCACTAAAGGAAAATATTAAACATTTCCATACAACATATCTAGGAAAAATATTTTCTTTTTAGGGGTTGTATTGAAGTGGCTTGGGAACTTATACATGGATCATGAACATTATGTTACACCTCTTTTGGGCCCTCATGAACCAATTTTCATCCTTGAATAATGTTTAAGGCCCTAAAAATCATCCCTTAAATGGTCTTCATGAGCATCACTAAGCCAACTATTCACCTTAGAAGCACTTGGTGGTGGTTTTGTACATTTTCATAGTCTATATTATTACTGAGCCTTAAAATCCACTTGTAAACCCTAGGATGGAAATGGTATTTCTCCTTAGATAATGTGCAATGTCCAATGCCCTGACAAAAAACATCCAACTAAAAAAATTATTCCATTTAAATAATAAAATTTGTAAAATATTCCAAATTCTTTGAAATCCATTTGATTAAAAGACAAATCTATGGTCATCGTTGACATGATCGGACAGTAAACATCCTATCCTACCCTTAGATTCAAAGCCTCTTGGTAGTTTTCCGCCATTGCATGTATCCCTCGACCTCACAAGCCTAAATCTGAACAATATTGGTTTATAATCGCATAAGCATTGCCCAGAATCGATCCCTGAGCCACTGCATATCTTCTTGCATGGATTCCAACAATTCATTTGTGTTTCTTCACCATAAAAACAAGTTTAGAAAAGGTAATTTTTTGCAGAAGGGTGCTAAAATTGCAAAGCACCATTATTTTTCCTGTCGTCGTCATGAATTGTATAAGCTTTCTCCTGATATAGTTATTTTGAGTTCTTGATTGGAAAAATTGGCTATATTTCAGATTTTTGGAAATACTTCATTAAATAATCCATTGTATTCTCTAAGCTAAATCTGTCGAAAGAGGCCATGCTGAAAACAATGTTTTAAGCGGAAGAATCAGAGATAAAAAAATATTATTAAGATATATTCAAGGGTTCTTTCCAGTTAAATTATTCTGAGCTTTCAACGGAAATGATTGACTCTATTTTGGCTTACAAGCAAGATTTCATAAATTAAGGCTCTCTATAAATGGACTAGAGGAGTCTGTGCTCAATTTTGTTTAAAAAAAATAGAAGAGTTTGGGAAGAAGTGCTTTGAGTTAAGGATCATGATTTTGTAATTTGATTGAATGATTTATGTCTCAGTTCTCCACATTTCAAAGTTATTTGAGAATGGACACTGATTATTCTAGTATTTGATGGTGTTATGTTCAAATTACACAGAAGAAGATAGAAAGCTAGGGCTTTTAGAGGCTAAGCATACACAATGGCACAAACTTTACAGGTTTTTGTGAGATTTTTATAACTGACAAATAGCATAGAACATTAGGGCTATCACTAAGCTAAGAAATCTAATGCCACATTCTTTATAGATTTACTTCAACGTTCTGAGACTGAAAATTTGTAATGTTCAGTTGGTTCGTAGATATCTTTTGGCAGTTTCTATTTGTATGGAACCAAGAATTTGAGACCTCAAAATGAAATACTATGCTCTGGCAAATTTTCCCTTTCAACGCATCTTTTCACAATGGAATACATTCTCTAATGCTCTTTAGTGTCTGGAGAAGCCAAAACCAATGGACCAAGAAGCAGGGGCTATCAGAACGATCAATAATGGAGGGAAACACTATCCTTCACAAGATAGCAACGTAGAGGAATAGGTTGTCCAAGCACATCGTTAAATATTTCAAACATAAGATCTTTGTTTTCTTTAGCGTCCACTGAAGTTGAGAACTTTTGCCACATTCCAGGATCACCGGTGTCTGTTATATAAGGAGGTCTTGTAACTTGCTTTGAACTTCCAGTTTCTCTCTTTGAAAGTTTGTATGGAAAACCAGTGTTGGATCAAAGGTTTACTCATATGAAGGATGCAGAAAATGAGACCCCTTTAGCAAGTCCAAGAAAAATGCCTGGCGAAGAATTGATGCAAAATAATACCTACAACAGAGCCAACAAAGTTTCAAAATTAGAGCTAACCACGTCAATTAAAAATTGCAAACAACTTGGAATCATATCTTCAAGACAACATTGTTCGAAGCACCCAAAAAATTCAAGTATGTTGCCAATGTGCTACCTTTGTATAAACTGAAATTATTTATTTTATTGCTATAATATCAGTGACACAGTCTTGGTTCAAACATTTGAAAGATAGACTTTATTTTTCATCTAGTTTATTATGAGACTTTATACTCAATATCATGAGAAAAAATACAATAATTTTTAGCTAGTCAAGCATAAGTTCCTAAAAGTTAAATAGTAACTGTCTCTATCATATTTCCCATTGTGCAGAAAGGCATATCGCTGATTTTAGCAAGCCTTAGCATTTCCCTCTCTACCCTCATAAGGAAGCAAATTTTTGAACTCTTCCCTAACACATGAAATTCATATGCAGTTTTTGCAATGGTATTGAAAAATTGTAAGAAATTATTGTATAAGAACCTTCTTACAGTCCTTGCTTCTCAATTCCAAGTAGATGTCCAACCATCCAAAATACATAGTTCCTTCTTCCTTAGTCTTTTAGCTATTGCAGTATGATTGATGGAGCAAAGATTTAATTGTGTCCTTAACATTAGCACTAAGAGGATACACACTAAAGATTGCCATAGTCGTTCTAGCACCCCATTTTCATGCGGCTTCATACCTCTCAATACTTTCTTTCCCCTCACAAGAAATTATGTTCACTATGTCTTGGGAAAGGCATTATTTTTCAATATTCATACAATCTATGATATTCTTTTAAGTGTAGCATCTAGAGACTGAAACACTGATGAGTAACAGTTTAATGCTTCCATGAACTAGAACAAGAAAGGTGTAGTATTAGTGTTAATCTCTTGTTCTTTATGGTTGAGAGACTCGCCATCCTAAGAAGTCGGTCACGTGGGTTCTTTGTAGAGAGACTTTCATCGGACATGTGATGCAGTTGGAATGAAATGGGGGTAAAATTCTTGTTTTGTTTGCTGGCCGACCTTGGAAACTTGTCAATAATACAAATAAATTCATATCTTCATTTTTACATGTTGAAATCGAATGATCTTCAGATCAATCCTACACCTCTCGGAGAGAGGAATCCAAGAAAAATATCAGTTGTCATAAATAAGGTGATCCATATGGATTTTGGCCCTAGTTTCCAATTTTAACACTCACCAATGATTTCTAATGCCATCTGAAAAAATTATCTCATTCTAGAGGAGAAACCTATGATCACAATTGTAGTGACTTACATCAACATGATTTATTATAGTTAAAAACATAGACATTGTGTCTATTAAGAAAAAAGGTGCATTTAAAAGAAGGAAACCTACAAGTATCACAATCTAAAAATGTGAAAGTATGTGAAAATATATAGCAAGATACATTCAAGACGACAATGGAATTAAAGGGGTCATAAATAGTTTGGGTTTTGTCATCTTCCTATAGATGCTCTAATGAATATTCTACTAACTCATCAATGGTTTCTAATGCCATCTGAAAAAATTATCTCCTTCTAGAGGAGAAACCTATGCTCACGATGGTAGTGACCTACATCAACATGATTTATTATAGTTAAAAACATAGATATTGTGTCTACTAAGAAAAAAGATGCATTGAACATAAGGAAACATATAAGTATCACAATCTAAAAATGTGAAAGTATGTGAAAAGGTATAAAAAGATATGTTTAAGTAGAAATATACTAAATCTCAACGTCATAAGCAAAATTGACAAGAGAAAAGGAGGAAATGAGGTAGGTATTTACATGGCTAAGGAGTTTTATTAGAGTTTTTCCTACAACCTGATTGAAAATTCAATTGTACTTAACCAGATGTTATACAACTATTTATGAATTTTTATGAAAATATATTGCCTTATATCTCAGTATCGTACTTGATATCAATGTTTTTTTAGATCATTTTATCTTACTAGTAATTTGTTTTGGGTAACAATGTTTGTTTTTGTTTCATAGGCATGAGGATATTTGCATCCCATTTGAAAGGTTTGGACCAGTAAAAGATGTTTATCTTCCCAAAAATTATTATACAGGGTATGGCCATCTTGTTTATTTTAGATATTGTTAACTATGCTTGTTTATAACTTTTAAGGTTCTAGCTTTATGAAATATTGACACAATGTTCATATTATTCATTAATTGGAAATTTATATGAACATCTAATGGTATTCGGTATCACTTTTGATTTTATGTGAGACCATGTTTTTTCATAGTTATATTTTGTTTTTTAGTCTATTATCATGGTTTTACTTGTCTTTGTAATAAAAAGCATATGTGGTTGATAAAGTAATAATGCTATTGAGTGTTGTAGTTACTTTATGTAAAGGGGCCATCAGTAGGAGATATTTCTTAGCAAGGTGTAATAACCCTGGTTGCATTTCCTTGCTTATTTTAAGCATTAAAAATTTAAGTAAATTAAATGGGCTGAGGGAAAATTTTAAGAACCCCCGCTAAATTTACATGTATAATAAATGGGCGAATCTCCATGGTATACAGGAAACATGGAAGGCGATTTTATCAATAATATGATATGTATATATAATTTTTTGGCGAATCTCTCACCAGGCATGGCGAATATTTTACTCAATTATAAAATCTTGTGTTTATTGAATACACAAATGAAATCATTGCATTTCTTTAAAATACTTTTGAAATCAAAATTACTGAAATTACATATCGA
>APFE030013667.1:0-70556 GCA_000404065.3 Pinus taeda | reverse complement strand
TCGCACATGGTTTTCAACGCGATGGTTTTCGGTCCATGGTTTTGGACGCGATGGTTTTCGGTCCATGGTATTGGATGCTTCGACATGTATAAATATGTATTGTAACATTGAAAGGAACATAATGAAAAATCAAGCTGGTAGTCCCGGTTTTGGATCCAGGGGAAAATCTCTGTGCATATGTGTTTTTATCTGTTATGCTCTCGCATTGTTTATTTTTCTGTGATTTAGAATTCGTATGCAGGTAATTTCTGTACGGGGTTAAAACCTACACCTCAAAGGTTGGGACATGGAAGTTTGGAAGGGAAAAAAGGCTTTTATTATTCATTATGGCCTCTCCATTTACTTCTCTGAGAGGGAAAGGCTCATTGTCCCTGTTTTCAGCCATGGCTTGGGTAGGTGAGATAGGTTCTTCTTCCCATATGGGTTCTTCAAAGATTTTAGGTTTCTCACATAGAGGGTCTTCTAGCTCCCCTGTGGTCGGAGAGGGAAGTTCTGATCCAAGTGGATATTCGTGGCCACCCACCTATTCCACCTAGACCTCTAGTCGGTTTCATTTGTTTCCTTATTTATTTCAGCATTTACTATTTTTAGTAGTTTTTCAGGTCCTAAAATTTCGGAGCAGTTTTGACAACCTAAACAGTTTTTTTTAGGTTTGTTGCAGGCCTATAGCCGTAAGTAGGATCCTACCTTAAATCTTGTAGTAATCAAAGAGACCTTTCCAACAAGGTACCCTACACGCCAAACAGAGATAATATGACCAAGTTATGACCCTGGGAACTTGGTTGCCCAACTAACCCCAACAGGGCCCACAAACTCTTGACATTACATCTCCTAAGGTTAGGGTTTTGGTTGTTTAGGGTTTTCTCTTGTTGTTCAATAATAAATAGGCCCTTGAGCCTCATTGTAACACAATTTAGAGGCATGTAGCCACCACATCTCTTCTCAAAGATAAGCTACCATCGCCCGAGCTAGTCTATTTCCATTATGTTTGTAAGCATATTTCAATATTATGATATTAATGAAATAAAGTGTTATTTCTGCTACATCTCTATATTTATGCTTATATCTGTAATTTGTTAAGTTCCTGTTTAAGTCCAAATCAGTGGTATTAGAACGGTCTTCTCTTTCTCTACTTTTCTTTTCATGTCCCCAACGAGGTTAGGGTATAAGGATTTAGGGCTCAATCTGGTTGAACCTTTGCAAGACGAACCTCGCAAACCCTGACGACATCCCATGGCGGAAGAAAAGAAAGACGAGGGGGTAGGAGATCCTATCAAAATATTTCTCGAGGAATCCCTCGAGCGACAGAGGAATGCGATGATGGATAACTTTGCCCATATCCTTCGACGGCTACCCACTGGCAACGCATCTTCATCCAACTACCACTTTGGATGTGCCACTCCTTTTAAGGTACAGGCTAACTTTGACATTCCCATATTTGAGGGCAAGATAGATGCAAATGTAGTAGATAAATGGTTGAATCGGTTGGAAGGATATTTTTCAGTTCATGACTTTTCCAATCCGGAAAATGTTATTTTTGCACTTCTCAAAGTTGCCCCACATGTCAAGGACTAGTGGGAAACCTATTGTGAACAAAAGGACGAGAGGGATCCTCATTGTTTTCAACCACACCCACTTGGGATTATTTTTGAGACGCCATCAAGGAACAATATTACCTTTTCAAGAGCTATGAAGATAAATATTTAAAGTGGACCACGCTATAGCAGGGAAGGGACCAAGATGTGTTGAAGTTCACAAATGCTTTCCATACCCCCCGCACAAAATAGGGTATCAAGGATTCTGAGCACCATTTGGTACTCAAGTTCCACGACTGCTTACATAACTACATCTAGGATGAGATGGAGTTCCTGGACATCTCCTCGCTCAACATGACATCCCAATACACTACCAATATTGAGTAGAAATTTAAACAGAAGAAGCGAGACTTTAGATCTGCGAACCAAAAGCAAGGAAAAGGCACCCCAAAGCGATATAGTAAAGGACAAATCCAAGGCGAGGTGACCGAGGAAAACCCACTGAAGCCGCAAGCAAAGAACAACACCACAAAGACAAAGAAGGACATGGGAAAATGGTGTGAGTTCCATAAGAGCTCCACTCACAACACAAGTGAGTGTCGAGCCAAGCAGTCATTGGTGACCGAGCTAAAGGCTTCTGATTTAGACGCATGTTCTGACTCTAAGTGAGAACCTGACAAGGGGAATGACAAAGGGAAACAAATCATTGACATGGATCCCAACGCCACTGTGGCCACCACCAAGATCCAGAAGAATGAGCCTGAAGATCCAGAGGAGGGGGAACTCCTCTTCCACTCACAGATGTGGGTGAAGGGTTCTCCAATGCAGTTCATTATCGACAGCGGTAGCCAAAAGAACCTCATTTCAGTAGAGGTCATGAAGCGGCTAGGCCTACCAATGACAACACATCCGCAAGTCTACACCATTGGGTGGCTTCAACAAGGACAAGATCTTCACGTCAACTAGCAATGTCACCTTCCCTACAGCATCAAGCCCTTCACGAATGAGGTACTATGTGATGTTGCTCCTCTTGAAGTTTGTGATGTATTATTAGGACAACCATACTTGTGGAAGAGACATGTTATATATGAGTCTAGACCTAACTTTTTGATTATTACTTTAGGCAATAAGTCATACAAGATACCGGAGGTAGCCCTGCCTACCACCATCTCTTTGATCACTGCAAAGCAATGCAGTAAGATCATTTCCCAAACTAGGAATTTTTTTTTCCTTATGATTCGCCCTTAGGGAAAGAAGAAGGTTGTGGCCACAAATTCCAGATATGGCTCCTCTGCGTAGTAGCAGTAGATGGACAAAGTCGCGGAGGAGTACATGGACATTTTCGCCTCACCTGTAGGGGTGCCTTTGCACTATCAGGTCAAGCACTCCCTTGATCTAACCCCGAGTGCACCACTAACCAATGGATCGATCTATCGACACTCTATTCTAGAGAATGATGAGATCAAGAGGTAGATTCAGGAGTTGTTGTAGAAAAGGCACATCAAGCCAAGCTCATCACCTTGCAGGATCTCGATTGTATTGCTACAAAAGAAAGACGGGACCTGGAGATTCTATATTTACTATCAATCATTGAACAAGATCATTGTCTGGAATAGGTACCCAATCCCACAAATTGATGACCTTTTGGACCAACTCAAGGGGTCCAAATATTTTAGCAAGATTGACTTGAAGTTCGGTTATCACCAGGTGCCTATCGAACCCTTTAATATGTGGAAGACTGCCTTCAAATCCAAGGAGGGCCTTTTCAGATGTATGATCATGCCTTTTGGGTTGACGAATGCCCCTACAACCTTCATGAGATTGATGGATGACATCTTGCGACCCTTCACCAATGCATTTTTGGTGGTGTATTTAGATGACATCTTGATCTTCAGCCATAGTTGGGAAGAGCACCTCCACCATATTCAACATGTCCTTCAAATCCTACAACAACACAGTTGTGTGTGAATTTGGAGAAATGCACTTTTTCCATGACCCAGGTTCAATATCTGGGGTACATCACTGATGAATGGAGTGTTTATGTGGACCCATCCAAGATACAATTCATTCAGTATTTTCCAGCCCCAACCACTCTAAGAGAGCTTCGCAGCTTTCTGCGTCTTGCCAATTTCACCCACAGGTTCGTGTTGGGGTTCTCTCATATCACTTGGCCTTTAAGTCAAGTCACCAAGGGCGGAGCGAAAGCAAATTTTTTTTGGTCTGAAACCCAATATAAGGCATTTATCAAGTTGAAGAATCGCCTTTGCTCTACACTAGTGCTCACATTACCAAACTTGCAAGAACCATTTGAGATTGAGAGAGACGCCTCCAACTATGCTATTGGTGCAACTCTTACTCAGCAGGGGCATCTAGTGGCTTAACATAGTGAGACACTTTCAGGCATAGTCTGAAAGTATCCCACTTATGACAAAGAAATGTATTCCATTGTGCAAGCTTGCCCTCAATGGAAGCATTACATTCTAGGGAAGGAAACGGTCATCCACACATACCACCGACCCCTACAGTTCATACAGACACAAGGGAAGTTGCAGAGTGATCACCATCAGAAATGGTCCACCTACCTACAAATTTTCCATTTGAACATTAAGTACAAGAAGGGAAGCACCAATAATGTTGCAGACTACCTCAGTTGACCACCAGTCATGGTGTTGATCATTGTGCTCGACTCTTGTGGGCACGAGACTTTGGGGTTGCCACATCTTTACAAGAGTGATCCAGAATTTGATAGAACATACCAGACACTCCTGAAAGGGAAGCAAGTTCGAAATCACCTTCAAGATGCACTATTATGCCACCTGGACACATTTGTGTTCCTTCAATTAAGTGTGTTGAGATTATTTTGGAGGCGCACTATAGTCGAGTCGCTAGAAATTTCGAAGTAGAGAAAACAGTGGCGGTATTACAGAAGTATTTTTATTGGCTGAAACTTCGTCGAGATGTTGGGAAGTACATTAGATCTTGAACCACCTACACCATTTCCAAACCAACCATCAAGAAGAAAAACCTATATATTCCTCTACCTACTCCTAATCAACCTCGGGAATCTATCTCCATGGATTACACGTGGGGCCTTCCTTCTACTAAGCACGATAATGACTGTGTTTTCGTAGTCTTCAATAGATTCTCTAAGAGGGCCATCATAGTTGCTTGCAAGAAGAGTATCAGAGCAAAGGCCACTGCTAAGCTCTTCTTTGAGCGAGTGTGGATACACTTTGGTATCCCACAACCCATTGTCTCAAATCAGGACAACAAATTCCTAGGTGCATTTTGGTCAAGTCTTTGGTCGATGCTAGATACAAAACTTACTAAATCCATGACTTTCCATTCCCAAACTGATGGCCAAACAGAGGTTGTCAACAAGATGATCATACACATTTTGCGCACGTACAACTCGAAGAATCCATGCACATAGGATGAAAATTTCCCCTATGTACAACACAACTACAACATATCTGTCCACACCTCAATGGGCTACAACCCCTTTCAGGTAGGGCTGGGATTTTAGCCATTATGTCCCATTGATGTGGCCATAGCATTTGCAGCCACTCATTCAAATTCGACACACATCCAGTCTATATCCAATGGGGCTAACAACTTCATTGATCGCATTCAACACATCCACCAGTAGGTCCATGATATATTAGACAGAGCTAATGCTAAGTACAAACAGTTCCATGATCAACATCGAGTGTCGCACAAGTTCTAGGTGGGAGATAAATTTTGGCCACATTTGCAGAATGAGCACCTTGCTAGACCCCACCGCAAGCTTCGCCCACTCCAATATGGGTCATACACCATCACCAAGATTGTCGAAAATGTGTTCAAGCTTAGCATCCCACCATTCCTTGGTCTGCACCTAGTGTTCAATGTCGACCACCTTCAGCCATACTTTCCACCATTTTAGACACATACGACATTGTAGAAAAACTCACACCAACAGAGCTCAACCCGGACTGCATGGAACATGCCACAACTGATCAACTCATGGACACATAGATCAAGAACACTCACCAACAGAGGATCCATCTATACTCCTTCACCAAGGCAAGTGGTTCACCAAGGACCAGGTTCAACAAAAATTTCCTCACCTCATGGAGGCTCTGCATGTAATGGGGACCGTTGCTTCCTAAGGGAGGAGTAATGATCCAGGTGGATATTGGTGGCCACTTGCCTATTTCACCTATACCTCCAATCGGTTTCATTTGTTTCCTTATTTATTTCAGCATTTATTATTTTTAGCAGTTTTCGGGTCCTGAACTTCCGAAGTAGTTTTGACCCCCCCTAAACGGCATTTTTTTAGGTCTGTTGCAGGACCATAGCATAGACATGGGCCTTACATAAATCATGTATTACTCAAAGAGACCTTTCCAACAAGGTATTGTATGCACCAAACGAAGATAATATGACCAAGTTACGAACCCAAGAAGTTGGTTGCCCAACAAACCCCAACGAGGCCCACAAACTCTTGGTGTTACATCTCCCGAGGTTAGGGTTTTGGTTGTTTAGGGTTTTCTCTTGTTGTTAAATAATAAATAGTCCCTTGAGCCTAATTGTAACACAGTTCAGAGGCATGTAGCTGCCACATCTCTTCTCAGAGATAAGCTACCATCGCCCGAGCAAGTTTATTTCTATTATGTTTGTAAGCATATTTCAGTATTCTGATATTTATGAAATGAAGTGTTAATGTTGCATCTCTATAGTTATGTTTATATATGTAATTTGTTGGATTCCTATTTAATTTTTGATCAAGTTCACTATCACCCAAGAATAACGAAGGCTAACTGCTTGAGGGGGTGGGGGTTTTTGGTAAGAATTTTCCTTGGTTATATCTACTCCTACGAGGCATGAAAGAACTAGTTTCTTTTTCAATTTTTCACTTTTTTCAAAACAATAAGACTGATGCTAAAAAAAATAAACAAAAAATAACTCTTAAGTAGAAACAACACCTACGTAGACACCCCCCTGGCAATGATGCCAAAAAGTGATGAGCCCTAGTATTGCACCAAGGATGTTGCAACTCCCAAGGGCTTCTCAACTTAAATTATCAACCTAGATTTCATAAAAACATAGAGGTGAGGTTCTACTCATCTCACCCTCAGTCATGAAATCAAATTAAGGTGTTCAAAGACCACTCCTTCAACTAACTATAACGAAAAAAGCATGTCATAATTGCAAGGAAATAAACATGATTCTACATAAATGAAAATGTCAATCTTTCAATGTAAATGCTAAATTGAAATTGCATAAACAAGGTAAAGAAGCTAATCTAATTGCAAGAAGTCAACCATTATATTCTATTTGCATTCTTAATCAAATCAACCTGCTTGCATGAATCGATTATCTATTTGCAACTTTGCTTGAAAATGAGAAATTCAACTTTCATCACAATTAAAAAAATGCTTAGTTCTAATTCTATTTGGTGTCTTATGATTGCAGTGAGGAAAGGATGAGGTTGGAGTGGTCTTAGACTCTTCCATAATCATGAAATCAAGGCTTGTGGGCCATTCCTCAACTTCAATACTTAAGGTTCAAAATCTGGAACTAATCTAGGCGAAGAAAATGATGTTCCAGGTCTACTACAGGAAGTGCTACAGGATGATCTCTATTGCTATAGCAGGCCCTATTTTGCTAGAGGAGGAGAGTTTGAGAAATTTTTAAGGAAAAAAATGGTGTATTGAAGACAAGAAAAGGTAGGTGAAGGTGGAACAAGGTGAATGAAGGGTGTGGAATCCCCTTAGCCAATCCTAATACCTCTCAGAGGTATAACTTGCACCAAAGTTTGTGCCCATGGTGTCCTCCGTCTATCTTAGCAGAGTGGTCACAGTGAGAGAGCTTGGAATCAATGAGAGATGTCTAGAAGAGATATTGAGTGGCTTATGTGGATGTAGAAAGGTGTTCCCACCCCTGCAGGTCAACACAATCCCTGCAAACTAATCAAACACATGCATCAAGTTACAACAAAGTAAATTAATATGGAAAATATCAGTTGAACTTTTTTGAAATCTACTCTAACCTACAACACAATTCCAATTGCCAAACCAATGCTACTAACTTCTAAGTTGTGGAAACTAAACATGCAGAAAGATTGCAATCCAATACTTAATAATTTCCAAGAAATCATAAACAAAGATTTTTGGGTTGTTATTGTAGATCTCCCAATCACTCTTCCCACAAGAGAGGTGATAGGAAAACCTGCAACTCCAAGTTTTATAATATAATATCTACTGAAACAAGAAAATCATTGTAATAACCTAAGTAGGAATAATGAAGAAATACGAGAGAGGGACTAAAGCCTCTGGGTTGGGCACAAACCCAAGGGTTTCAACCCTCCAAAACTAACTCGGATGTAGACCAATAATGAACTTTTAATTAGTAGAAAATAAGAGTCACATACATTATGCAAAATGAGAATAACAATGTCAAGCACTAGGCTCTCAATAGCTATTCCTAGCTGCAATATAAATCCAAATCCTAATGAGCCTTTTGGCTGGTTTATTTATACGAAATATAGCTGAGGGGCATCCCCCTTGAAACAAGAAATGCTTCCCTCCAAAATTTTGAGATTTGTGGATTTGGTTTCCTTTGATCTTCACATGGACTTGGATTTCCTCGGTTCCTAGTGAATTCAAGTTGTTGGTGAAGATTTTTTGATCTCAAGCCGAGTTGGAGAGTTAATGAGGTAACAAGCCCCCTATATTCTCTGGTTGTCTCCATCAAGCCCCTGCATAGCAAATATCTCCAAAAAGGCTTATTTTTCCTGCATATTAATCACATTAGGGCATGGAATATGACAAACACCCTTCAATCTTCCTACTAAGAATATTATGGCTAAAAATGCAAATTAATGTGACAAAATGAAAGTTTTAAGGGTTGGATTACACTGTTTGTGTTTTTTTAGATGTGATCACAATGATGATGCCCTGTTAGATTATTATTTTTGTGCTAGCTAATGATGTTTATATATGTTAAAGGTGTATATAATTAGAGGATGGTCGTGAATTCGAATTTGTATCATAGATGATGTTTATGTTTGTTTGATGTTTACTTTTATGAAATATTATTATAGATTATGTATTGGCGAACTTATATAAAACTTGTATATATGAAATAGCATGCAAAATGACTTAATTTAAAAAAAAATGCAAATATATTTTTATAAATTACAAAGTTTAGTATGGTTGAAAGTAAAAATTTACGATAAATATTTTTCTATTGCTTAGTTAGTTCATTGATATTCAATCTAACTTAATTAATAAAATATTTCAATACTCACAAGGAAAAAATAATTAAAGGTAAAATAATTTAGTTAGTTCTTAATAAGATGAAAATGTGTAACTCATTAAAATTTTAATATAAAATATTATTGATGATAAATTATTCACAAATACAATTTCACTAATTCAATATTGGTTTATAAAAGTCAATCTATTGTTAAACTTAAAATACTTAAGTTGGATTTTTTTATAACTTGCAGCGTAGATCCATCTTAATGTAGATAATTTAGATATGGCACGTGATAGGTCTTGGGAGAACATGATTCATAGGCCCATGCACAAGTAGAAGAGAATGACAATGCATAATAAATAGTACATTATACAAAAATCAATTATAATTTATCTCCTTACATAATAATAAAATAAAAATAATAAAATCATGTTTTTGACATACATCCTCTTAGAAGGTTCAAATGGTCATGTGATTTCAACCCCGACAAACGGTCTTCCACAATGAAGCAGCACCATAGTGAAGACCTGTATAAAGAAGGCACGCTCACACTCATTATAGCTTCCTTTGCCAAAGAAAGATCATCTTTCTTTAAAATCCATGGGACATCACCTTCTTTGAAAGACCAAGAGGGACCAACCTCTCCTCCTAGTTTCTTGTCTCAGCCAATGTTTCTTTTTAGTTTTTGAAGAAATAAGGTCTCTCCTAACAGCCAATGTGTCACTTTCTTTCAATGATATGTGCCTCCATAAATAAGATTCATCATTTTTAAATATATGCATCGGATCTAGTAAGTGGGAAATCATAATATGGGAGCTCATAAAAGACAGATTTCCTTTTCATCCTAATGGGAAATTTCTCAACATAGGTGTAGAAGAATTTTGGATCATCGAACATAGGTTCCCCATTTGAATCAAACATTTATGCAAACCCCTTCTCCTTCTCTCTCTCATATGCTCTAATACATTCAGCTAGTGTCATTATTGCATGCCTTTGGGTTCTCTCTGGTTTACCATTGAAAGTGGATGTTGCTCTTTTGTAAGGGTGTTCTTTTGGGAGGAATACCCTAGAGCAGTCATACACTGGATTTCGTAGGTGGCTGGACCACCTAACCTTCAGAGAAGGTCTACAACATTTACACCCATGATACCATTTTGTTACAAGACCTATGAAATTATTATATACATGTCGACATGTTAGCAACCATGAAAATCTAAACAATACTAGTGAATTAAATTAATATGCGACACAATATTGTTACTAAACAAATCAATAAGAATGTAATTTACCAAAGCAAACTCTTAAGCCTAGATAATCATGTATGGTGTAAGCACATATGCCATACAACGTAAAAATCCTCTACGTTGCAATGGGTCTTGATACACCATAAACATGTATCCCTTCCCATAATTCCTTCAATTTATCTACCAATGGTTGTAAGTAGACATCCATATTCTTCATTTGTCTTCTACCAGGGACTACGAGAGCCAACATAAGATGTTCATTCTTCACAGAAAACCATGGGGGGATATTGTTATTGATCACTACTACAGGCCAAACATAATAGCTGGTGTTTTGGAGGGAGTATGGGTTGACTCCATCCATGGTTGTGTTGAGTCGTAGACTTCATACTTCGTCCTTGAATTTTTCAGGCCATGTATCCTCTATATGCTTCATGGTTATTGAATCCATTGGGATTCACATAACTCCTAACTCACTTTTGTGTGAGGCATGTCATCCCTACAACATAGCTAATTCTTTGCAATGAAAGAGTCTTTGAATCCTTGGGATTATAGGCATGTGCCTCAACGTCTTATGAGGAGGACGATGAAATTTACCCAAATTTTTTTGAATTACAATACCTTTCATGCCCATATTTCAGACATATATCTTTGTCTACATATTCTCCTTTATATAGAATATAATTATTCAAACTTGCATGATATGATATGTACTCAACACCCAACATTTTCAATAATTGCTTTCCCTCTTCGGAACTACTCGACAAGACATTATCACTCAGAAGAACCTTCTCTTTGAATATCCTGCAGTTGGTGGGGAATATAATTGTACAAGTTCAATATTTAACATTCATAAAATCAACCATTTTAAATTTTGATTATGTGAAAAAATATAAGGAACTTGATTGATCATGCAGGTCAATTACCTCAATACTATCGAGAAACATGCATTCAACGTGCCAAAATTTGCTTTCAAATTGTACAACAACATCTTTGCCCCCAGCTGAGTAGACTTTGACTTGCCGCCAAGTCCAAGCAAAGGGGTGGTGGAAGCATATTGCAGGCTTTCGAATAACGTATATGTGGTATGAGCATCATCCCTTAGCTCATCATTTTTTAATGCATCTAACAACATTGCCTCCATGGCAGTCGTATCCCGTAATTAATCATCCATACCAACCTCTATTCGATTGCCTCCATTTCCAATTTGTGATGAAGAACTACTATTGTTCTAGTCATTCCTAATTGGAAAATCTGGACGTAGTGGGAATTGAATAAGTGGTTGATTCAACCATTCTTTGCATGCTTCCTCTCCGAGTCTTGCTATTAATGCAACCTTCTCTCGAGTCGACATTGTAGTGGGGTGCACTGGAAGATGGTAGGTAGGTCGCTCATCATCACTAGAATCCTAATTTCAAATAATATTGAACGTCATTAGTACAATATCAATGATATTAGTAAGCACATCAATGTAATTGGTTTGTTGAAATTACATTATACCAAACAATTATTACCATCGTTGATCAAAGATTGTGGATGGAATATGCCATGTTCCAATTGGCAGGCGAAGAGGCTCTCCATTTTCATTTACCAACTGCTTGTGATATGTTGCTCCTGATAAGAACTTCCGATGTTTTTCAAATGGAGAAATATATTTTGCATCTGAACTCAATTCTGAATCAGGATCTTGCAAATATGGATAATTTTTTTATTAAAAAATGACATGAATTAAAAATAAACTAAAATCAATTAAATAATCGAAATATAAATAAAATATGAACCTTTTTGTTTCTTTTTTTTTCTTTTTTTTTTCACTACTGGTTCATGGATACCCATGGTCAGTGGGTCCGCTACGTCCAAGATCAAACAACGCTAGGGTGGACCCCACCCGAAGGGGGTCACACCCCTCGGCCTATTTACTGACCTGACCCCAAGAGCTTTCGGGTTTCGACCCTGTGACCTCCCATTGGCGAAGCCCCGGCTTGACCGATTGAGTTAACCCTTGGGGCTAAATAAAATATGAACTTACTAGAGATGGAAAATGAGAACTCTGTGAAGGAATTTGATCACAATATGGAACAAGCTAGAATTTGAAGAATTTGCCATTTGATATTATTGATATTTTGTCCCTACATTTGAGAAAAATCAGAAATAAAATTTTGTGTGCATATCTAAAATTAACCTCAAGAACCATATAACCGCAATTTGAATTTCAATATAGTTTTCAAACAATTTTTCGAGAATAAGGCGACTTTAAGTGGAAAATGTATATTATGAGCTAATGTAATTCATGTGGATGCATCCTAAAGGATAATTTGGGATTAATATGTCATTTTATGTGAAATTAAAATTTCAAATAGCTTTTAAACCCAACTAGTGCACTTATCATAACAAAGCACACCGATGCGTTTAAAAAAATAACAGCACCGGGGCATTCAAATAATACCCGCACTGGTTTCGGACATTTTGAAATATGTGTGTGTGTGTGTGTGTGTGTGTGTGTGTGTGTGTGTCATATCGGTGATCTTCTACAAAAATGCACCTATGTGTTTAAAAAAAAAAATAACACTGTTATGCACCTGTTAATGGATTTTAGAAAATAAAAAATGAATTCAACCAACTTGATGCTCTTATAACAAACAGAGCACTGATGTTTTTAAATAAAAACCACACCTTTACGCTAAAAAAAATCATCGCACCGTTTCAGTATTTCGAAGAAAAATAGTATCATGTCGATGCGTTGAAGGTGTGGTTTACGCACCGATATGAGGAAAAAAACATTTTTTTCCTTTTTTTTAAATTAAAAAATGAGCGGCAATCGAATTTCGAAATCTAATTTCATAGTATTTTAAATAGTGAAAAATTATTCACCATTTCATTATTTTACCCAAGATTTCAAGGGAGACATACCAAGAGCACTATGGAGCAGCATAATACTTTGGAGCAGTAGAACTATTCAGAATATCAGAAGTTGAAAGATATGGTGATTCACTCAAAAACCTGCATAATAAAAAATTTAAATTTTATTGTTTATTTTACTAATAAAAAAATTTACAATTTCATGTTAGGGTTTTAATTAAAAGATAGATCGTTTGCAAGACATATTGGGAGCTACATGGAGCTGCAAAATATTTTGGATTTGTCGAAAGATCAGAAGTTGAAAGTTGTGGTGATTCACTCAAAACCCTGAATAACAAAAATCCTAAAATAAATTATTGTTAAAATATTTTACAATTTCTATTAGATTCATTCACAATTCATGAAAAAAATTAAATACCTTTTATAATTAAAAAAAAATACTATAGATTTTACTAGTAAATTTTTTACGATATTTGTTCATATTTAAATTTAATTAAAATTTAGAGCAAAAAAAAAACAAACAAACAAACAAAAACAAAAACAAAAAATCAATATTTACCTTAAACCCTTGTTTCTTCCTGCAAAATTTCACCTTAGGGTTTAACTTCCTCTTCTACTTCTAGGATTTTTTAATTCAGGAATTCTAGATTTAGTGGGTTTGTGTACTTATTATATATAGGGTGTTTGACATGTAAAGTAGGGTAATCACTTATTCAATTATATCCAAACCCTATCGGTCTTCTCTGATTTTTTTCTAAAACGGCTATATGTTTTGTGATGCACCCTCTGTAATATAATGCACCAGTGCTCCCTGTTTAATACATTGCACCATTATATTATAACACTTTTGATTTTGTCCAGTTTGTTTATCATTCCTTCTGGTGTAATATAACGCACTGGCACGCCTCTTCCAAATAGCACTGTTAAATCTTTGTGGTGTGTTTAGCCTTACAAATCACACCATCATAATTTAAAATTAATTTTCCATGATGGCGTTGAACAATTAAACGTCTAATGCGTTTATTATTATAAACGCAATGGTGCGTTGATTCAAATAAACGCACTGGTTACCAGAGCTTTTTTTGCCTAAAAAATATTTGATTTATTTGTAAAATATATTTGATGGCTTTTGTATTAAATGGTACAGGTTGTATATTGATAATAAAAAAATGTCTCATAAGGTCTCAAGTAACAAAAATGTTGATTGACACAATGATAGCACATAAAAATTAAAAACAAAAAAAAAACAAAGAAGGCAAGTTCTTTTTAATTTCTTTATAAAATTAATTTGTTTGAACTTTATGTAAGTTTAACTAATATGTATTGGTTGGTGTGTGTCATGCAAAGCCACAAAATGAACAAGGTCGAAGGTTATTTCTAATTTAAGTGCAAAAAAGTGTAAAAGACTCATAGAAAAGAATTGCATAATGATGAATGAGGTGAATGAAAAAATACTATTCACTGTGAGTTTTTTCATTAATAATATACTTAAGAATATTATATAACGTGTTTCAAACAATCTATTAATTCATATATGTTTAGTGTTCTTTAGAAAGCAAAAACGAAGGAAAAAATCAATGTCGTTCTAAGAAAAGAAAAATTATAGAACATGTAAATGTCGATGAATTTGTACTTAACTCATTTGGAGTGGTGTTGGAGGTTAATGAAATGGAGAAATTTTTTACAGAACCACGAGGGATCTAGTGGAATGAAGGTATAGACATATTTTCCGCTTACAATACAAAAATCAATCCAATGATTCTAAGAACCAAATTATATCTAAATTATAGGAAACGTTTCCAGAGCAATGGTCAATGAGACATGTCAGACTTGCACTAGCAAAAATATACAACAACAAAAAATAATCATTTAAAATGTAATATTCCTAATTATATAAAATGATTTTCTAGAATTATATGTATACATAACTACAAATCATTCATTTATTAATATCAATTTTGTTATATTTAGTTTGCATATATCATTTTTTTTTTGCATGTGGTTCACGAGCACCCTGGTCAGTGAGTGATCGCTACGTCCACGAAAAAATCTAGGCGATGGCTAGGCTAAATCGCCCCTCGGCCTACTCCAAGACCTGACCCCAAGGGCTTCAGGTGGATTCGACCCTGTGACCTCCCAATGGTGAAACATGTCAGTAGGAATGTCAAAAAAATTGTATAAGGTGAAGGTAAAAAAATGGACATAATTGCATCACAAGAGGAGCCATCTCACCAACAACGTGCTTCAAATGTATGTAATCATGATTGACTTTGTACATTTAAAAAATAATTTAGCATTAAATATTAATTTTCAATCATTTTCTTGCAGAAAATAAAACAAGATGGAACTAATTCAGCATAAAAAAATAGAACGAAAAGGAAGAAAAAGGTTGATTTCCAAGTTTGTGAGTAATTGTTAATATTTCCTTATAACAACTCAAGGTTTCATTTTTTGTATATTTTAATTTGTTTTATGACAACCATCCTTGAATGTCTTCCAATAGGTGCCAACAAACAAAGAGGAGCCATCGGAAGAATTGATTGACATTGAGTTAAATAAGGGTTGTGAGTATATGTTGGCATCAAAAAATAATTGTGGAATTTGTAAATAGGTATGTTGTTTTACTTCTATGAGTTTATAATTAATAGAACAAAAAATTCATTTATATTAAATATATGATTTATAATGGAGTTTAAAATATGCAAGAAACAAAGTATGAAACTACGCGAACACAAGACTTGTTTCAATAAGGCATGAAACTTGGTTTTGAAACGATGTGCAAATTTATGAATCACTTCTTGCTATGGCACATTGCTATTCGATTTATATTTATGTATATTATTTATTTCAATTTTCATTATTCTCACCAATGTAGATACACTCATTACACTTTGTTTTTATGTTTGCAGATGGAACAAGATTAAGAAGATGAAAACAATCGATGCAATCAACAAAAAAATCCGCCAAATAACCAAAGTCCTAGAAGTAGCTCAAAAACTCACAACAGTTCCAGTGAAGAGTGATGATCTAATTGGATATCAATGCAACCTGTTGTATTTTTTAAATAATTGCCTATGAATATCAAACATTTTGTTTAATGTAATGGACATAGTGTCCCAATTGAAAGACAAGGGTTGCCAATAAAAATCCCATTTTGTATGACAAAGAGCCTCTTATTGATATATCATAAAATACATTTTGATTTATTCTGTTGTGTTATCCAATGTCGTTGTGAAATGTTACGCTACTGGTTAAATATATGGATGATTAAATATTATAATGAAGAGATGTGAAACCTGATAATATAACAAATTAATCAAAACATCATATACAAATGTACTAATCAAATTTTAATTTATATAAATACAGTTATAAGATATATGTCGTGTTAAATTTTGTAATTGTTCAATGTTGTATCAGTTACTTTAGCCCAATTTGTCCTTTTCCTTAACAATGCATCCAACTTTTGAGTTGAATCTCGGAGTATCCACAGTAATATTCATACTTGTCAATGTTTCAAATCCCAACATGGATCCATCAGTAGGACAATTGTTGAATGATGATAGAAGAAGAGCTCAGTGAGGAGATAAATAGTGTTAAGATATTTTGTTTTCAAGGAGATGAGTTCAGCTTTAAAATTTTTATATTTTTGTTTTTATTTTTAATTAATTTTTTATTTTATTTATAATAATTATCAACCATGTTTAAAGTTTATTATTGTATTTATTATTAATTAGTTTAACTAAATTAATAGATTGTAAATGCTTTTAAAATTAATTTTATTGTAAATTAATGGATTATGTATAATGTTACTGTAATGATTAAATAGTTTATTATTAATGTATCTTTTTTATTTTTTGATAAGTAAGAGATGAACCTTCTATTAGTCTGATCAAATTACATAATATATAGAGTGCCCCAGACAGCAGGGGCGACAAAAAACCAGGGACCGAAGCTCAAAGAGGTTCCTACAAACAGCTCAAAGTGGTCCCTCCTGCATCCACTAGATGGACCCGGAGGCAACAATAAAAAGTCCACGAAACCGAATCCTCACCGTTGAATACATAACCCCGATCCAACGGCCAACAATCAAAGGGATCCACAAATGAACCCACAATCATGCAACAAGCATAACCAATCCCAGCTGTTGAAAGCAAAGTCCCGAACCAACGGCCAACGGGGATAACACACAGACAAGAAGCACGGAGGTTAACCGTGCGATGAGAGCAGTTTTCTCTCACTTCTTGTTGCCACGTGTTACCCCCTGAGTGGAATCGCATGCATCTTCCACAATACCAGATACCAGCCATGTCCCTCGTGATATACAAATAAGGTTTTGGGGTTTTATGTTCATGGTTTCGCGGAAAGCCCAAGGCCCATACAGGGACCCGCAATGGACCCTACTGCCCCTTGCACACGAACCCGACCGCAACTCTAAACTGGGTCCAATAAACATCAACAGGTCTGGAACTCTAAGGCGACAAGCATGACCCATCTCAGTTGTTGAATACATAATCCTAATCCAACAGTCATTGGGGATATCGCATGGACAAGAAGCGCAGAGGTTAACCGCGCGATTAAAGCGGTTTTCTCTCACCTCTCAATGCCACGTGTTACCCACTGAGTGGAATTGCATGCACCTACCAAAATACCAAATACCATCTGAGTCCCGCAAAATACCACTTATGGTATTGAGATCGTGGTTTCACGAAAAATCCAGAACATTCCCGTAGACCTTGTTGAGCCTTCCACCTGGAATCGCCAACAAAAACCCGTTGAGCCAAATACACCCAGGCATTCCATTCTATGTCATTGCCCGACTTGAAACCTTCATCATTCATCCAAAAGTTAACAAAATTGTGGAGAGAAACCATATCCCAAAATGTAGACAAATTAGGTGATATCATCCTCACTCCTGTCGCCCAAATCCCTTCGATGAACACTGTTCATCCATAAATCCCAATCTTTGGTTGTCGGGATGAAATAGTCCTCTCACAGTTTCCCTTCAGGTAACAACTCCCATGCATGTTGAGAATCCCTGTCCTTATTGGCCACACCTCCGTTGGCCAACCGATCTGCAAGCATATTTGTCTTCCTTCTAACATGAACAAATCTAATTGTTTTAAGGGTCTACAAGTGAGGGTGGATACGGTGAAAATTTGTAGATGATTAAATCTTCTTGGCTGGTCTGATGATTAAATCCAAACCTGGTTCAATGATAACATTCTATAAATTTCCCTCCACCAGGATTTCCAAGCATTGATCTAAAGCCAGAAGTTTAGCCATGTTATTGGTACCCTTTTCCAAGTGGCCATGGAAGATGTATTTTGTGTGCCCCTGAGCATCTCTTATAGCACCCCCAAAGCCATCTTCCCCAGGATTGCCCTTAGAAGCTCCATCAATGTTTACTTTGAAGAAGCCCTGAGGAGGGGGTTGCCATCTACTAGCCCCTGTGTTAATTGTCTCACTTCCTTCCTTATTCCTTGAGGATTGATGAATTGAAGACCCAAATTAAGAATAATAATCTCCTTGTGAGGCAAAGGAGGATTCATGGGAATTGACCTCAAAAGGCTCTTAACTATTTATTTAAGTTGTATTAGAATTTGGATGATTATATGCTGGGGATCGCTAGCTTTATTTGTGAAGATCCGCCTATTGCGTTCTTTCCAAACATTCCAGATAACAAAGCCTGGTACTAGCATCCAAGCTTTGTTGATGATCTCATTCTCTGAGAAGTTCTTCCTCAAATTCTCAGAGTGTTGGATATGCTGAGACTGTCCCTGTCGATTTGTCAGAAGCTTGATGCCACCCAGTCCCATACCTTAGCAGAAAAAGAGCAGAGGTTGAGCAGGTGTTCAATTGCTTCCTCATGTGAGCCACATAGGTGACATTTGGAAAGGTCAATGAAACCTTTCTTTAGGAGGTTTTCCCAAGTTAGGATCTTCCTTTGATGCACAAGCCAGATAAATAGCTTTATTTTCATCCAGTGAGGAGTTTGCCAAAGTTCCTTCCAGACTTTATCAACATTTACAAAGTTGAATCATGTGATTGCTTCTTTTTCCTCTTTGAGGTTAAAGTTACCTTCGTTATTCTTCCCCCATATTAATTGGTCGTGTGAGGAGGAAACCAAAATCCATTTGTGCTTTAAGTCCATAGTGAGAGCCTCTACCATGGCCTTCAAAGGATTCTCATCACTTTAACTTAGTTCCTTCCACTTCCTCCATTTTTCATTGTTCCTTCCCTGCTCCCAGAAATCTTTTACCAATAATAGGCCTTCACTATCTGTGTCTCTCTTGAGGGATGCCAGGTCAATCCTATTGAGGATGGGTTCCTATTGCTAGCTGTCCTCCCAGAATCGAGCTCAGTCCCCTACTCAGATTTCCCAAAAGCAATGATGCTGAACAAGGCTTTTGTTCTCCCAAGCAAGGTTCCATATGTGTGATCCTCTTATTTGTATTGTCATTCTAATAAGATCCTTTTCCTACCAGTGCTTGGTGTATTTTTGTTTCCAAAGCTTGGCCCATGGGGCATTCGGCTCCTTGATCCATTTCCACCAAAGCTTAGCTCCCGAAACTTTACTGAGAGTTTCCAGGTCATGCAGCCCCAAGCCACCATGGCTTTTAGGCTTGCAAATCTTGTCCTAGGCAACTAAGGCCCACTTTTTTTTCTCTTCTCCTCTACCCCATAGAAAGTCCCTTTGAATGTTCCTTATCTACTGCTTAATACCTTGAGGAGCAGGGATAGCTGCAAACTTGAAAATGGGAATGGCTTGCAAGACCACCTGTGTGAACACAAGTCACCCTGCTAAGTTTAAATATCTACATGTCTATTTTCTGATTTTTTCCTGAAGTTTATTTAAAATTGGTTCCCATATTTTCTTGCTAAGAGGTTCATCAGTAAGAGGAATACCAAGATATTTGGAAGGCAACTGATCCCTTTGAAAACCCATAATTCTAGTAATGTTTCTTTGTATAGCAATATTTGTGTTAAAGAAAAAAACTTTGGACTTATTTTGGCTTACCTCTATGCCTACTACCATAGCAAAGTCGTTTAAGATATCTTTGATTTCCCTTGCTTCCTTGGCTGTGGGTATGCCCTGGAGCATAGTATCATCCACAAATTGTTGATGGGTATTAGCCTCTCCATCCAGGGTGAGCTTGATCCACTAAATTCGACCTTCAACATTTTCCATTCTGATTTCCTGCCTAGCCCTTCCATCATGAGGACAAAGAGGAAAGAGGAGAGCAGATCGCCTTGTCTGAGCCCTCTGGATGGTGTGAATGTGTTTGAAGGGGCTCCATTAAGCAGAATGGAAAAGTTGGTCGTGGTGACTAGTGCCATAACCCATCTTATCCAATTTTGGTCAAAGCCATATGCTTTCAGAGTAGCTCTGATATAAGACCAGCTAAGTTTGTCATAGGCTTTCGCAATGTCCAACTGAATAATCATGCCTGCTTGCTTGTTGCTTTTGAGAGAGTGTACCACCTCATGTGCTTGGATGATGTTGTTGAGAATTTATCGTCCTTCCACATAGCCTGTTTTCTCTTCCGAGATGAGGGAAGGTAGTAGGGGCTTGAGTCTATTGGCTACCACCTTGGAGATGATTTTATACACCACATTACATAAGGCTATGGGTCTAAATCCATCCGAAGTCATAACATTTTCCTTTTTGGGGATTAAAGCTATGAAGGAAGCATTTAGTGCTTTCAGAACCTGTTTGTATTTTCTTGAGTTTTCCATAACTTCGATGATATCTCGCTTGACTATATCCCAGCAGGCTTTGAAGAAATCAACATTGAATACATCCGGGCCTGGTGCTTTTCCACTTTGAATTTCCCTGATCACCTCACTGACCTCCTCTTCCGAGACTGGCCTATTGAGATTGTGGTTGTCCTCTCTAGTGACCAGCTTGGGGATATACTAGGTGAACTGATTAATGAACCTAGATCTATCCTCCATTGGCTCCTTTTCAATATTAGAGAAGTGTTGTACTAGATTTGATTTCATGTCCTTGTGGGAGACAAGCTCGACACCCTGAGAATCCTTAATCTTTGTGATTCTATTATGTGCCCTATGGGCCATAATGGATTTGTGGAAGAACTTAGTATTTCTTTCTCCCTCTTTGATCCATTGAATCCTAGATTTCTGTCTCCAGAAAGTTTCCTCTTGTAAGCATCGATCCTCCCATTCTTCTTGCAAAGAATTAGTTAGCTTTTGCCTCTCTTCATTAAAGCCCTCTGTGATATTGATCTGATTGATTTCCTGGAGTTTATGTTCAATCTCAATTCGAGCCTTGAGGATATTGCCAAATTCCTTTTTGTTCCAAGCTTTAAGTTTGGATTTAATATATTTCAGTCTCTGTTGGAGCATGTACATTTTAGTGCCCTGAATATTCAGATCCTCTTTCCACCATTTGTCAATGTTATTGGTGAATTTGGGGTGTGAGAGCCAGGCATTCCTGAATCTGAAGGGCTTGTTCCTCGGAGTGCCCATAAAGGTAGCTTCTAGCTGAATTGGCCAATGATCCGAACCTTCAAAGGGCAGAATGGATGTTGTGATGGCTGGTCCTGTGAGGAGAAGATCCTCAGAGACGATAAATCTATCAAGTTTTGAAGCCACTTGAGAGGCCCCTCCCCTTTTGTTGTTCCACGTGAAGGTTCCATTTATTGTCTCAATGTCCACTAGTCCCATGTTCATGAGAAACCTTGGGAGGCTTCAGAATCTCTGCCTAGTTGTCTAGTGCCTCCTTTTTTTTTTCTAAAAAAGATCTTATCATATTGAAATCACCTGCAACTATCTAAAGCATATTAGGATATCGTGCTCTTAGATTTTCCAGGGAGGTAAGAAGCTTGAGTTTATCTACTTGCTTTTGAGGTCCATAAACATTTGTTATCATATATGTTTCCTTATCACCTACTAGACTGCACACCAAAGATAGATAGTTCCTAGATGCTTCAGCATCCAGGATTCCAAATTTTTGTGGATCCCACAGCATAAGAATCCCGCCTGCCGATTTATTTGCCTTGACCTCTAAATACTCATACTTGATTAACCATTTATTATGAATTTCTCTTATTTTCTCCATTGAACATTTAGTCTCCTGATTATTAATGTATATTAATTCTAATTAATTAATTAGTTAATAATTATGATAATTATTTTTTTAATAAAAGATAGATTGAATTTATTTTAATGTAATCACTAATTATATTAGATTTAATTAATTAAATGGTTAATAGATATTATAATTAGATACTAATTATTATTGTACATGCTAATATTGATACTTAATTATTTTTTATTATCTTAATATAGGATAATCTGAAATTATTTTATTATATAAATTAATTCATTAATAAATTAATAAATAGATATTATAATGACTAATTATTATTATTGTTTTTTCATTCTAGATTTATTGGTTAGTAAACTAAATGATTTATAATAATTAATTGTTGTTAAAAATATTAATTGATACTAATTATTATTATAAATGAATTATTCTTATTATTATTGTAACTAACCTATAATTAATTATTATAATGGAATTATTATTAAGAATCATAATAATAACTTATTTCTTAACTATTATCATTTTTATTTTTATTTTTATTTTTATGAGACCAGAAGGATATAATGCATCCAACTATTAGCAGTATAATCAATCATAAACGTAACTAAATAATGAAAAATATAAGCAGTGATAGAGAAGACGACAAAACACAACCAAAAGAGACAACAAATTGGTCCAAGACCAAGGAAAAACCCCACAAGGGGGAACCCTTTCAAATTTTCTTCTTCTTTAGTAGATTGTCATAAAAAGTTACAGCAGTGGCTACAATGAGCCCAATACATATAATCAGCAGCAGGTAACAATAAACCAGATCAATAGATTTGTCACAATAGCAGAGGAACCCAGATCCATAGATCACTGATGTCAAGATGCCAAAACCCTAGATCAGAACTAGGTCGTTATCATCAACATTGTCTGTTTGTGACTGAAAACTTCAGGGTCGCACTCACAAAGACAGTGTGCAGGGCGACTGTAACAGCAAAGTCACTCTAAGGAGATCTATGTGCCTGCGACTATGGATTTGAACAACAAATACCCAAATTCGCTCTCTTGCTAGGCTGTCCGAGCAACTAATCAAAGAAAAGGCGCACTCTTGCAGTGCTATTTGAGTGACCCACAAGGCAAAGTCGCTCCTTGGGCTACCTGAAGCGAGCGAGTGGGGACCAAAACCTTCTTAAGGCAAATTCACTCCCTCTAAACTGCCTCCCAGTAACCAGAGAGCCAAAGTTTCTCTCTTACCCACTCTGTGCCAATGACTATGGACAAAAAACTTCAAATCTAAAAGCGAACCTTTCGCCTATGATCTCAGACACAATGAATACTTTCGTCAATGAACCTATGCGAGCGAAGACGAAGTAGAAGAATAAAAAATAACTTGAGTGCGTGTCCAAATGAGATTGAGGTTGTTTCCTTTTATAGGTTGTCTTGAGGGTTTACTTAGGGTTAAGAATGACCCAAGCAGTTACCCAAGTGGTTAGGGTCGACCCATTCCATAATGAATGAATTAATAAAATAATTCAAAACGTAACTTCCGCTTAACCAAATAAAGTGATCTTTAGGTCCATTTCGGTTCTCTAGAAAAGAGGAATTGAATGCAAGCATCATCTTGGTAATATGAGCTAACCAATGTGGAATTTTACTATAGTTGCAAAAATTAACATGTCGATTTTTCGATAAATAACAGATTTCAAAGATTACAATAATTGCACTATCACGGGTCAATGTTTCCAAAAAAGAGAAAATATCATTCAAAAAATTGGTGCATTTATAACATTAAAACTCATCAGTGAATTATTTTATATAAAAATATCGTGACGACATATTTTTGCATGACCGGTGCCTTTTGGGAAGACAACACTGAGGCTTTTATTTCTTCAACCACTGGTATTATTTGAGATTAACGCCCGAGTGCATTGTACTTATCAATGCACCAGTGCTTTCATAAAACTAATAGCCTGTTGCTACAAAATATTATTTCCATCCCTATGCACTATGAAAACAAAGAGCAACGGTGTATTTTTATAACTAATTTACCAGGGCATTTGTACAAATGATATGCATCAACTCTGCAAACTTAAAAAAAAAAACATTTGTACAAGAATTAATTTTTGTATGCCCCGATGTCGTTCCTTACAAGAATGCCCTGAGGATTTTTTTATATAATAGCACTGGAACAATATATATTACACGTTGATGTTCTTTGCATTCAACGCCTTGGTGCTTTTAGTTATGTATGCCACCCGACGCTTTTATATATGCCTAGGTTGACCAAAATTATATAAATTCGCAAGAGTAACCAATAGAGACGGTGGCGGTGAGCATTGCAAGTGGGAGAATGATTGTTCCCCTGCATCTTAACTACCAATTCATAACCAAATCCAAGTTATATCGCTTAATAATTGTCCATTCACACTCGTGGTTAATGCATTGATTGGAACCTGCATGGAGATTCAGTTATAATTGCCACCCAACTTGAATTTAATGAGTTAAGATGTATTGTCATGAGGGACAATTGTGGGCACACTGCATGAAGTATTGCCCGAATCCAGGGAGATGGGATCTTCCTTGGCCATGTCCAGAAATAGAGAGGCCCAACTTATTGCTTGAGGAGACGTCAAATCTATATCTTCACAAGGAAGTTGTTATTCAACTCCTTTGTTCAATGCTAGGAAGTTCGCTAGGGAGCTGGATTTACATCGGACATGGGAGAAGATGAGATCTTCATGCTAAGAGAGAATTTGTGACAATTGATACATGCTCTTATTTATATGCCAAGATAAGGAACATTTTGAGGGGGTAAATTCATTAAGAAGTTTTTTACTAGCCTGTAAATCAATTGGATGTCACCTTCAGCAATGAGTGGAAGAAAATTGTTTCTCTTGGCAGCAAGAAGACTATGGATTAAGGCTTCGAACTCGATTGCACTGCTACTTTTTTATCCTATGTATCGTCTGTAAAATCTTAGAATGTCACCTACGTGGTTCCTTATGACACCCCCAATCCCTATTGCCCCTAGGTTTCCCTTTGATGCTCCATCAAACTTGAGCTTGTAGTGATTCAGAGGAGGAGTCCATGTTTTCAGGCTAGGGACCCTGGGTTTGGGACTAGAAGGGCGGTTTGGGATGAGAGGATTATTGAGCTATCACCAAGAAAAAATGGCTTTTTTCAATGTGTGGTCCTTGGAAATACTTGGCATCCCATCGCGTGAGAAATAAATTTTCCTCTATATGTTTGTTAACAAGCAGCCAAATTTGCTCTTGAGTTTTGTACTAATCCTTAAAAATCATTTTATTTTAATCTTTCTAGATTTCCCATCCAAGAAGGCTTGGTGCTAGGATCTAGAGTCTGTTCAAGACTTGGCTTTGGAATGGGATTTTTGTCCAAGTATTAATGGTCTACACAATGTTGCCTTTGATGCAGTCATTTCTTTGAAATCCCTATGCTAGTTTCTCCCATAGGTTGTTTTCCATTTCACATGAATCCAATAGGTGATCCATGTATTCCTATTGTTTTTTGCATATGCAACACCAAGAAAGTCCTATGAATCCCTTTTTATTACATTCTCCCAGGTAAGAATGTGGTGCCTTTCTAGAAGCCAGGTGAACGTGGATATCTTGGACCATAAACCTATATCTTAGATCTCTTTCCAAAATGGATATAGCTCATCTATATGCCCTTGGCGAGTGAGATAATATGCTTCTTTGACTGTGAATTTCCTTGCATTTTTATAGCCCCAAAAAAGGATGATTGTGCTTGTTTTTTCCTTATGCTTATGTGCCTTAATTCCTACACCAATGTTTGAGTATCTTTTGTGCAATCCTCGCCTTGTTATAACATAGGTTACTACCACTTAATTATCCTTGATGCATTGTTCTCTAGCCAGTAGTGATGCATCTAGATTAGCGTTGAGCGTTGAGCATTTTCTTGGATCTAGGTAGGTAAAATGGGTTGTTAAGGATGGGAAATTTCTGCCAGGAATCTTCCTAGAAACTTGTTGTTTGCCCATCTTGAAATTCCCAAAAGTTATACATATAGACTATGTGCTTGTTAAGTTTATCTAGATTCTAGATGAGAGAGCCATAAGTTGTTGGTGCCAACTGGATAAGGCCCTTCTTGGTTATCTCCTTGGCATAATTCTTGTGTTAGAGGCAAGCCCTAAGTTCTAAGGAGTGTTTGACCCATTTCCACCATATTTTGGCTCCCATTGCTTTGTTTACCATTTCATGATCATGCAAACTCAAACATCAAAAGATGGAGGGTGTCCCATTTGACTAGTGGCCACTTTTTCTTGAGTTGAGATTCTCCACGGAGGAAGGTCCTTTGTAGTTTCCTTATGCTTTTTAGGACCCATTTGGGTGTTGATAAGATAGAAAAGAGATAATTAGGCATAACTTGGAGCATAGATTTGAAGAGGGTGAGAAAACCTAGCAAATTCAAGGAACAAAAGGTCCACCCATCCAACATCTTATTGACCTGGTTTAGAAGTTCCCTGCAAGAGGAGTGTTTGATTGCAGAGTCAGTCAAATGAATTCCTAGATATTTGGAGGGAAGGGAATCATGGGAGAAGCCAAGAATTCCGATGATGTTTCTTTGAGTGATGAAGGGGGTGTGGAAAATAATACTTTTGACTTCTCTAGATTGATGGAGGTTTTGGATGCATCCAAGAAGAGCTACAATATCTCTTTGACTTTTTTTGCTTCTTTGACCAATGGATGGATATTGAGGAGAGTACCATCTATGAATTGCTGATAAGTTAGGGGGTCATTACCATGAAGAGTTAGGTCCATGAGGGAGCCATTTTGCAGTGCAACTTAAATGGTTCTTCCTAGCCCCTCTACTATGAATATGAAGAGGAATGGAGAGAGGTGGTCCCCTTGTTGGAAGCCACAAGTGGGTTTGAAAGTATATGAGAGGTAGCCATTAATGAGGATAGTGAAGAAAATAGAGGTGATTAGGGACATGAACCATTGGGTCCAATGAGCATTAAATCCAAAAGTGAGAATAGTACTTTCCATGTAGGCCCAATTGATTTTGTCAAAGGCTTTTGAAAGATCAAGCTTAGCAAGCATGCCTAGTTGTTTATGAAGTTTAAGGGAGTAGAAGGTTTCATGAGAAAGAATAATGTCATTGAGGATTTGATGACCTTCTACATATCCAGTTTGATCTAGGGAGATAAGGATAGGTAGGATGGGCTTGAGATGGTTAAAAATCACTTTGATTTTATACATAGCATTGTAGAGAGCTATGGGTAAAAACTTACCAGGAGAAGTTGCATTATGCTCCTTAGGAACAATAGCCAAGAAGGTAGCATTGAGTTTTGGGAGGATGCATCAATTCTCTCTTAAATATTCAATTATTGTTGGGATCTCTTCATGGATACAGTGCCAGCATTATTTAAAGAATGTGACTATGAATTCATCTAGTTGGGGGCCTTTTCATTTGCCATTTAGTGAATGGATTCCTACACTTTTGTAGTGGTGACTGACTTGATGAGAGAAGTGTCATGGGCTTCTGTGACTAACTCAGGAATATGGGTTGTGATTTTGCTAATGAGTTCATTGCATTGGGGCTAAGGTTCAGAGAGCAGGACCAAGTAGTAGTCCAACATGGTTTATTTTATGTCCTCCTACTTCTACTTGTTTTGCATTCTCTATGTGAAGGGATGTGATTCTGTTAATCAATCGATGCTTAAAGTTGGATCGGTGGAAGAAGGAGGTGTTGTGTTCCCCTTCCTTTAGCAAGCTGATTCTAGATTGATGCTTCTAGTAAATTTCTTTTTGCTTATATATTTATTCTAGTTTTTTGGTAAGGAGAGTTCTTTGTTCATCGCTTCCTTTATTTTGCCATTGATGATGATTTCCTGCTAGAGAGATGTTGTTTCCTTTTCTAGGGTTTTCTTATCTTTAAATATATTGCAAAATTCCTCTTTGTTCCATTTATTGAGGAGTATTTCGATTTGCTTAAGCTTTCGTTTAAAAACAAACATTTTCAACCCTTCAATCGGGTCTAAGTTTTACTACCATATATGAATTTTGTTGATGAGAGTGGAGTCTGAGAGCCATAATTGCTCAAACATGAACGGGTGTTTTAGAGCTTTAATGAAGGTTCTCTAGGATAGGTAGTTTGGACAATGATTAGAGCTCGTTAAGGGGAGGATTTCTACTGCAATCTTGCTTCCTTTGCTACGCGGGCGAACCTTACCTCCGCGGCCGCTTGTTTGTTGCGTCTCTGCTGGGCCAACTTTGTGACACGCAACTTGGTTGTATCCTTCTACTTCTGTGCTATTGTTCTATCCCTTTCTGCCAAATCTGGGGCGCGCCACTCAGCAGGCCATGAGTCAAGCACTAAGAAGATAACGTCGTCAATTGCGATGAAAGGATGCTTGGTCTAGGTCTGCACCGGATCCTTATGCGCTTTGATGTACACGTTGTGCATATCTGACTTGAAGTCTGCAAAGCTCCGCAGACTATTGAACACTGTGGGGGATAGGCACGGCCTCCTATTAATCTACATCCGGATGCTCGCCTCCATGAGCACCCAGAAGATCTTAGTCTCACGGATCCGCATGGTGTCCTTCGTAGCCCAGACCGACGCATACTTTGTCGCCTTTGGCAAGTCCTGTTCAAGAGGAGGGAACTGGCTATCCTTAGGTAGTTCCCCTGTCACCAATAAGATAGACAAGAGCAACCACGCATAGTGGAAGGTCTTGCACTGCTCCTGAGATTCTTTGCAGTTGGTTAGAAATTCTCCACAAAGGAATTCGGCCCAATTGAATTGGACCCCCTCCGTGCATTGTTATGCTAGTGCGACGATTAATGCTTGTACCTCGTTGCCGCAGCATTTACTCATCACCTTCCTAGCCAGAAGCTGAGAGGCTACGCGCACCCCTTTGTCTTGAATGTTACGGATTACATAGCCTCTTTGCTTCTTTCCAATGTGTACTTCTTCTTCATGGCCTCTGCAAGTGCCAAATCTCCGCTTTTCCCTCTATCTTTGCGGGGTCCCTTCCCTTACAGGGAAGCCGACAAATCCCATGAATAAGCTTTGCCATGATCGGAATAGGCTCCTCCAGCCACAAGTACACATCATGCACCAGGCAAAGCAGTTGCCTGATCACAAAGATCGTGATCGGTGCGTGGTGAAAGTGCAGAATCCATTGTAGGCTCTAGCACTGTAACTGACCCCTCCTTACTATGTTTCATGAGGTTTCTAGTCTCCAAATATGAAAACTTTTCCTTGTCTGCGAGGTCCCAATCTTCAAATTTCATCGTAGGCACGCGGCCTAGGACCGAGTCTTCAAATAGAATTCCATCTGGGAGGAGCGAGGTTTGGAGTGCGCTCTTAGAAACATCCAAATCCTTGGGTACTTTTGCTTTCCCTTTTCGCGGAGGGACATACTCAGGTAGTTTTTCTGCAATGTGCACTAGCTAGATGTCTTCTTCCATTTCTTCATCTACCTCTATCTCCTCTACGAAAGCCTGGAGGTCCTCCTCGTCATCATCTATCTCAAGGTTGACAACCTTGCCCTTGTCTTCCATAGAAAGTATACCAAACTGCGGATTTCGAGGGGACATGCAGACTGGTCACGCTACCTGTGTATCCTTCTTGGGCCTCGACGTCCGGGGTGATTTCGGAATTTCCAACGCATCCTCCACCTGCACCATAGGGCTCTACGTGACTTCTTTAGTGGTACTTTCTACAAATCCCACACCTCTCCTGGTAGTTTTCATCTTGTTCGAACTGTCTTTGGTTGTTCATGAATTTGGGGGCTCAAATCCCGCTTGGCGCTCAACACTCTGTGCTTTTCGTAGTAGCTCAAATCTCAATCAAACAAGTGTTGTCTCGTGGCTAGCCTTGGGAATTTTATAACATTTTTTGAATTTGAATTTGACCGCTCCCCTCATTTCTGAGTCATTAATGCATCATTGGCAACAGATCGTCACAAATCTCGCTCTTAATTTGTGTCTTAATTTCCCGCCACCCACTCCCTTTTGCCTTAAATTAGACATCTCGTCATGAACAGTGACGTCAACGGTTACTTCCTGGTTCACTCATGCAACAGTGCAACCCCCCATACGCGGGCGCGAACCTTGTACCATGTAGATTCTGTTCGCACCTCCCTCACCCCGCAGTTCCCAAACAGACTCATTTAGAGTCTCGCGCTCTCTTCCAATTGTCTGAAGCGTTGAGACTGTGCTCCCTTTGGCTAGTCAGGTGGTTGCACCATCTGGGTGAGACTCCACTTCGCCTTCCAATCTAGTCCATGGACACTCCTCGATTTCCCTTGCGACAGCCAGCACAGTGTGTTCTACCTTATGTGGTGCACTCCCCTTGTTACTGCGTTTGGTAAGGTGCGGTCTCAGCCATGGTAGCATAGTCATAAATTCTCGGTGACAATCGTCTAACATAGTGGTATGATCATCCATATCTCGCCTTATCATCCTTGGTTTATGAATGAGACATGCTTGCGTGACGTCTTTTTCCAGTGTTTTGATCTTAGCTTCCATCATCACGCTTTTTTTCCTCGATCATACTCGATCTTCTTCGAGTTCGCGACGTCTAAGGTTCCCTCATTGAATGGCTTCTCGAATCCTTATATGGTCGTCCTTGCGTAGCTGTGCGAATCCTTCGTCCTGGTCTTCGCGTATTGCCCCAACTATGGGAGCTATTACGTGAGGATTCCTTTCTTCCGAAATTATGGTCTCAACTCTATTCTGCACCTTTGGAATCATTTCCGTGATCAGGGTTTTGCACATGGTCCTATAGGCCCATTGAAACGCTGGCACGCATAGGTCCCAGGCAGTTTGTCTCGCCTAGTAAACCTTGTTCAATACTCTGCACACCCTATGGAATTCTTCGTCGTGGAGAATTGGTAACGCGTGTTACATTTCCGGCTGCTGTGGTTTGTTCTGATTCTCTAGGCTGAGGTTCATGTGTGCTTGTGCAGCCTGTACAGCATATGTTTGTACCCATCAAGAAAGGTGGGCGCGCAATTCGTTCCGCCCCATCTAATTGGCTTTCATTCGAAGCTGGGGTTTTCCAAAACGTAGGCGCATCATCCTTCTGCATCCGTGCCAGTCTTCAAAATTTCCTTGATGCACACCCCACCATTGTGCGGGTGTTGTGCGTAGTGCCCACTTCAGCCCATCGAATCGTTGCTACTCTGGTACTGCACTTTCGAATTTTCTCAAAAATTCATCCACCGCTGACAACCCATAATATGTCGGCAGCTCCTTGCCTCTTTTGTTATGCAACGTAATGACCTGATCATCATATTACAATTCAGTGTTCTTACTTCGTGCAACCGATTCTACCATCGCTCTATTTCTTCGTCTGGATCTGAAGCGCAAGAGCTTTCCCGTTCCCATGAAATCCTTCCATCTGCAGTTGGATTCACCCAATCTTCTCCTTGTGCAGTTATCTTGTAGATACAGTCGAGATCATCATCACTGTCGTTGTTGCGCACCTGTTCAGTGTATCGCGCTCTTTCGGCTAGATCCAGCGATACTACTATGCATAGTGACTTTTTCTCAAAGGTCATTTTTCTCTTCTTTAGATTTATGACTCCATTCACATTGGTAGCCCAGTCTATCCCTAGTAGCACGGGATAGGGATTACTATCATTGACAATCTCTATCACTTCAAAATCTGCCTGCGCACTCGCACCTTCAATATCGACTGTCACCCCTTGCAATCTTCCCATGGGAAAAATCTTATGTTGTTTTGCCACCCGTAACTGAATAGGGGATCATTGCAACGTGGGTCTGTCCATGTGTTCCCACGTTTTCTTTGGTAGTACATTTACGTCTGAACCCAGGTCCAAGATTACCTGATCCATTTCATACTCGCCTATTTGCGCAGTCAACCTCTTCTCCCTTCCTGTGCGCAATGCATGCTTTCCCAGTGTTCAAACCACACGCAGTTCTCCTGACCCCGTGCACCTAGTGATAAGTTCCTATAGCCCTTTGACTGCCTTGTTGTTGTGCAACAACTTCATGAATGTCTCCAGAAAGGTAGTGAGCATAGAAGGATCCATCCCTGGTTCTAGTTGATCCTTATTACCTGAGGTGGAGGCCTCCGTGAAGCTCTCCTTAGCTTCCATGAATGTCTCCTTCGTGCGTTCTAAATCAAACTCGGGTTCCTAAGGTAGGAACCTTATGAACCCACACGTTTTCTTCTGATTGCTTCCCTTTATCATCTCCCATTGTCATACCACTTCTAAGCATCATGTTTACATTTGGGTCTTCTTCGCATGGTTCAGACCTCATCATTTGTAAATTCTGGGTTGGAGGGGACTAGAGTACCCCCTTTTCACGCATCTTCACTATCAGCAAAGGACAATCTTCTGCGTCATGATCAAATTGATTACAGTACCAACATGATATCCTATTCGGGTTCATACAATCGCAGGCATAATGCCCTGGCCCTACACAATTGTAACAGATTATTTGTCTGCGACCCCTTCCTGGTCCCATTCCTCCTCGACCTCGACCGCGCCCCTGAAACTCAGCGCGCGCCATCCCTATATTTGGGTCGAGGGCTTATGTTTCAGCCTACATCCTATAGGCAGGAGTCTGATCCATCATCAGTTGATAGCTTCAGTAGGTGCGTTCTTCATGGCCTACAGACCTACAGAAATTACAAAACAATTGTTGGGACGTCTGCATATACTTCTGCAACAGATGACAATTATCTATGGTATGTTTTCCTCCTATCTAGCAGATCACGCACCATAATGCAAACGCCCCACTCAGTCCTGCATGTGCCTCCAGTCTTAATGGCATTGGCCCTCCTCTTGCCAAGTGGTTCGCGAACACTGGACAATGATCTTTGTCGTGGCCCTGGCCTTTGCATTTTTGCACCATACTTCCTCGCGCACCTCTGGCCGAGGTGCCTTATCCTGTTTCAAACTTTGCATTTATAAACATAGATTTTTTAGTTGCATGTGGATCTGTTGGACTCCCAATCCAGGGTCTTGTATAGGAGTCTCATGCAACCTCATTGTCATATCCAATGCTTCGACCTGGATGGAAAGTTTTTGTTGTGACAACGTCGTCCTCAAGTGTGGTGTAAGTGAGGCCAAAAACCATGCACGATGTTGTGCATTTGTTAACATCATATTGGCTTTGCAGATCGTACTCTTCAGCCTTTGCTCCAAACCCCAGGGGGTCTCGCCCAGGAGCATCGTGATCTCTTTAAACCTGATGATTGATTACATTTGACTTTGGCCTGCTAAACTCACTGTTTAACGTAGTCTGGATCTCTGCAATTCCTACGTTTGGGTGGTCATTAGAATTCCTGATATACCACGTTAATGCGCGATCCTGCAGTGCGCTCACCAGTGTAGCCTTTTTAATATTATCATCCACGGCGCCCTATGCTTCCCATACTGCTCTTAACATGAACTAGAATTGGTCCGGGTCCTCATTTCCTACTCCTTTGAACACCGGCATTTTAAGCGCACTTGCCATACTGAGCTACAGAGGTGGCAGAGGTGGAGTGGGTGAAGATGGAGGTGAGGGGGGTGAAGCGCATGGCGGTGTGGGTGGAGGTGGTAAATGCATAATTCGCTGCCTTATCAAACTGACTATGCTTCTCAGAGAAACCTTCGTGAGTTATTCCTCACTCTACCGCAAGGGTGAAATTAAGGGATTGTTTTCTAATTCTTCGCTGCTTCCGCTTCTATAGATCTTTCCACTCCGCGTAGTCCCAGACATTAATTTATTCGCATAACCCGCTTTTCACGCAATAGCATCTTAATCAAAGTGTTCAAATATTTAACGTACTTACTTCACATTGCCTTAAGAAAACGTCGCTCTGCCTCACTGTAGTTGATGGTCATGTCTACCGTGAAATCAATGATAAATCCTCCTATTATTCGGTCAAGTCAGTGGTCCACAGCTCGTGCTATCTTATCTTCTGAGGCTTCTAGTATGCGCACTAGTTCGAGAGTCCACACTATTGGTTTGTCAAGCCTACACCTTCCCTGACTGTCTGCTAAGTTTGCCATCCACTCATACATCTTAGATGGAAAAGATGCAAAGAAAATTCCATGGATTTCAGTGTACAAGTAGTGATCCAACAACTGCTCCTTAGATACTCGCGGATTTATGTTTTCCTGTGCCACGAACTTGTGAATCTTCTTGTCCAACCACTCTCTAATTCCTTTCTTTGTAGGGTTCCAGTAGCACGACATCAGACATCCTTTATGTAGATCCTGGTCCTGGCAACGGAACCATTTGTTGGCTTACTGGGGCCTGACTCAGGTTCAAAGGTGATTTAGCCAAGCAAATCCTGGTACCACTGGCCCTTTCGGCAACAGTCTGCGGAGTGCGGACTGAGGTCTCACTCCAAGTAGTATGGGAGGGTGCTATAACTAGATTTCTGCACCCTAGGGATGTATGATGGGCTCCTGGAGGTCCTCGGTCTAACCTGTCGCTACGTGCACTTGTGATCCCTTCACAACCTACAGTGCAGCTTCCGCACAGCCCTACTTGGGGCGCGACCCGTAGAATACCCAAGATCCTTGTTAATTAACCGATTACTTAACTTGTGTGTATAATATTTATGGTAATTACAACATATTCATCAATTATAATAGTGCGTGCAATACATAAACGAATGCAACCATAAAGATTATAATGCACAGCAAATACACAGGGAATATGAATCAACTTCTCTTTTATTAATATTCAATCTTGCTTACAAACTTGACACCATCTTGTGCACTCAACTGCAGGGGTCTACGCACTCAGCGGCAGACTCTACTAGGCCTCTGCGCACTCATCTCTAGAGCCTCTTCCTACTAATATGACCCAAGACACTTAGAACTCTATTCTAAGCTTGAACCACTCCTTCACTAGTCATCTATTCATCACTTCTTAACTAACTTTACAACTTAGAGCCTCGCTCTATTTATACAATCCCATGGTCTGTGGACCATGGGTAGGCCAACTTTACACTAATTTACAATACAATGCTTAGGGCAGACAACCCTATGACTCAATTGTACACTTTGTGATCCACGCCTGCAATTCGCGGAGTTTTACAACATCTTTGACCAAAACTTGGGCTTTGAGCCCCAAAAATCTATTGTGGGGGGATTCCATGCCCAACACTTAAGCTTTCGTTGAAAAAAAAAAATTGACCCTTCAATCGGGTCTAAGTTCTACCACCATTTATGAATTTTGTTGATGAGGGTGGCGTCTGAGAGCCATAATTGCTCAAACTTGAACGAGCGCTTTAGAGCTTTAATGAAGGTTCTCTAAGATAGGTAGTTTGGACAATGGTTAGAGCTCGTTAAGGGGAGGATTTCTACTGCGAGCTTGCTTCTATTGGTGAGTAGACTCTCAAAGACAAGAAATCTATCCAAGTAGGATGTGATCTACACTTTTCCCCCTCGCTTATTGTTCTAGGTGAAGAGGCCATTTGTGGTTTGCATGTCTACCATGTCATTATCTTCGATGAAAATTTACATGTCTTATGACTTGGGATCCAACAGCCTTTGTCCTCCTTTATTTTTTTGAGGGGGTGATCATGCTGAAGTCACCCTCGATTATCTAGTTGTGATTGTCAACTTTTTTCAAAAGAGAATGGAGATGCTAGAGCATTTCCTATTTTTTTATATGGAGTTAAGGCCCATAAACTGAGAGGAAGCCATGTCGATCTATTCTTAACAAATGGAAGGAAACAGAGAAAACAAAGGATTCCTGAGATATACCTGCAACTTGGATTTAAGAAGGATCCCAAGCTATTCCTAGGTCACCTGAGGCACCTTCAACATTCACAACTATGGTCTTGGATTTTTTCCATATGCAAGACATAATTTATTCAAAATTGGGGCTAAGCATTTAGTTTCTTGAATTAACAATATTATAATGAGATCTTGGAGGATCTTCCTATGAAGAATGTGTTGTTTAGAGGGGTTATTCAGACGCCTTTTGTTCCATGAGATCAACTTCATGAGAAAATTGCATCCTCTTATCCATAGATGTCCATGGTATGTTTATACTCGCCCGAATCCACTAGCTTCCTGCCTAATGTGTCAATTCTTTGGAGGGAAAAGTTTGCACCTCTTTTCTTTGATTCCTTGCTACTCTTCTAGACTTCTTTAGTGGTGATGGTCTGAACCCTGAATTGATACGAGGCCTTTTCATTTTGGAGTGAAACAACTAGAAGGTTGATCTGCTTTAGAGGGTGTAACCACCCCTCCCATATCTACCCACTTTCACTGGCCTGCAGGGTAAACATGAGAGGAGGGGCTGCTATGACATGACTTAACCTCATAGGTATAGTTAAGGAAGTGGAATTGATGACTACGACTTTACTGACCTTCCTCAGGAGCTACAGGACCCCCAAGAGCTAAACCACCCCTCCAGGTGCCCAAACCCTGAGTCAACCTTCTTTTTCAGTTACCTAGACTGTGAGACTGATCCACAATGGATTTTGGATATACTTTTAAGTCTAAGTGTTCCTCACATAGGAAAATGAAAGTCCAAGGATGCTCCTAGAAATAGTTCCATTGCGTAGATCTTTTCATTCTGGATCTACTGCAACTTGAATGGGCTAAATTTAACTTCGGATGCAGAAGTTATCGCAAAAATAAGTTTACCTTTGTCCTTTGAAAAGGAGGCAAAATCTTCAAAAACATGGCCTAAAAGGCTTTACAAAAGAAAATCGCATTGAAGTGGTCCAAGAGGCGGACTTAAAGTGGAGGTGGAAGAGATCCTCGATTACCAATCCCTGACATATCGGGTCGGAGGCATGCATATGCAAATAATATAAGGAAAGGACCCCGGCCGATGCAACATTACGATCGCCGATATCGAGGTCGGCGAATCGACATTGATGATGCTATGAGACAAGGGAAGGAACCCAGGACTATATGACATGCGATTGCGATATATCACATCACAACATCGTATCGCAACAATATAAAAGGGGTCGATACCATATGCGACATGCGATTGCCGATCCGCAGCGTGCGATCTCAGCCGTTGGATCGGAAATTAGATCAACGGTCCAAATTAAATCGGTGATCAGCGATCAATGATCCCTGATAGTAGGGCTAATGCTATTGTGATTGCGATATGTGACAAGGGTCGAACTCAATGGGGATTGTAAGCCTGTTTACATAATTTTTTAAGTCTGGGAATTCGAATTCTCTGTGTTATCCTGTGTATTTGGGATTTTGGCCATGTGATGATGTAATAGCAATATTGCGACTAATGGCGGACCCGATAGGGTTATAGGGGTGATTTAATGAAATTTCAAGTCCATAATTCACGCCTGAGAGTGTAATTTCAGAAAAATATCTGTGTAGTAGATTTTTCTCCATTTTCGAGTTTTGCCTGGAAGAAGGCCCCTATCCCTCTGTAACGGCCCCTGCTCACTGTGCCACACTGCAAGCGGGTGTTTTTTGAGACAATGATGCATTTGAAGCCACAGAGCCGCAGAGCCAGATGGCCAATCAAACAGACAACGCGTAGAGAAGCCACGGAGCCACAAGGGAGTAATGACACGCAGAGAAATGGTTGGGGAAGCTGTAGAGCTCGGAAAGTGCCTCAAAGGAGCCAGAAGGCCCAATTGACAAGGGGGTTGGCAAGAGCTGGAGGTCACTGAAGGAGAGTTGCTAATTGAGAGGGCGATAATCCCAGAGAGCATGATTGACAAGCAAGAAAGCTGCAAAAAGGTCATTGGAAGGTTGTAAGAGGTCGCTTGGAGGTCAAGCAAACCATTGATGTATGCAGAGGTCGAGAGAGAGTTTAAAGAAGCTAGAGTCAAAGAGCCAGAGCCAGAGTTGAGAGCTAAGAGTGAGACCCAAAGCCGAGAGCCAAACCAAGACCCAAAGCTAGAGCCAGGAAGTCGAGAGCTTCAAAGCTAGGGAGAAGATGGTGTTCTAAGCCCATTGTGTTCTATGTAAACCAGTGGAGTTGAGCGTGGAGCTTGTAAAATAACTGCTACCATAATCCCAAAGATCCTAGACGAGTTAACTAGATCTCAAGGAGACGTAGCCCAAGAATTTTGGGTAAACTCCAAATTAATATTGTTGTTATGTGTGTTATTTTGTTACTGCATCTTGCTGTTATGCGTGTGTTGCTTATTTGCTGCTTTACTTACTGTCATAAGTATTTTTATACCAGCATAAGCAAATGAAATTATAGCACATAATGGTTTTAAAACAAATTTAAGAATATACCTATGTTCAAGCACATTATTAATTCTGCATTGGTTGATCAATAAATCTTGGGAATATTTAGGCTTTGGAAGTGGGAGAGGTTCCTGTAAGCTCACAAGAAGCCTTTAGTGCCCCATTTTCAGATTAGGTGGTATTAGAGCCTGAGATTGATTAACCCCACCTTCAGGAAGGTGATATCAGAGCTGGTTATACCAGAGCAAGTGGTATCAGATCAGAATTCTTGATTGACAGAGCAAATATTGCTTGTCTGAAAGGTGTTTGGGCAGTCAAGGATTGATTGTCTGATTGATTGTATGCTTGTTTGCAGACTGACTATTATTTGAGCTTGCAGAGGTGAAGGGAAAGATATTAATACCTCAGACCGGGGAGGACAAGAAGGAAGAAGGGCTGAAGGCATTCTTCTTATCCCAAACGACGTCAAAGCAATCCTTGAAGCACAAGAGGTTTGTTGCAAAAGGTTGCTTCAATAAAGCTCTTTGTTAATCTTGTTTGAAGTTTTTTTTGTTCATTGGCATAATGAAAACTTCTACAAGTGAGTCCTCGAATTTTTCTTTCTTCACAAGAGTCTTTCATGAATACATGAAGCAAGACTTGTATGATGGATATGGTGAGAGAAATGTATGAGGATGGAAGGAAGAGCAACATACTTAGAGAGCAGTTGAATTCCGGGAGGAAGAGAAGCAGTTGCTTTCTAACAAACTGCAGGAAATGGAGAGGCAACTTCATATTGCAAATATGAACCTGAAAAGGATGCATGAGTTGGAGCCACATCTCCTTGTTACCAAAGAAGCCTTATTCAAGTATTAGCTTGAAGAAGAGGTAAACCATTCCTATTTGTCTTCAAACTCTTCTAAGAATGCTTATATTGGTTCTTTTGAAAAACATACCAAAGGCATAGGTTCCAAGCTAATGTCCAAGATGGGCTATGAAGGAAAAGGCTTGGGTAGACATGCACAAGGTATTGTTGAGCCAATAATAGTTGAGGAAAGGCCTAAGTATTTGGGTCTTGGCTACGGACAAACTTATGGAGAAAGTTCCAAAGCTACCATGAAGACCATTGAAACATCTCCAAGAAGGAGTTGCATTGCAGGTCTTCTACCTCAAGAGTGTGAATATTGTATTTAGGAGGAATGCAATAGCTTGAAACATCATTTGCAGGATGCAGGTGTTCAGAAGCACACACTTGAACCAGAGAGTTGTGGAAACTCTAACATCCTTTAAGAGATTGATGGTGTTCCAAAGGGAGCCAATTCTTCATTTGATTCACTTCCTCATGAAGGCAACAAAGGTGGAAGAGAAAGGTATAAATCTGTTTCTAATCATCTTCCTTTTGATTTTGCAAAGCATGATAAATTTCCACATAGATATGAGAAATGAATTGCACGTTCCTTTTGTGGTTTGGATAACAAAAATGTTTCTAGATGTTGGAAGAGAATGGCCACATACAAGAATCTTTTTAAGGAAAGGAAAAAAGAAGCCAAAGGTCCATTGGACAAGGCAAATCATGCTATCAAGAGGATGCACATGTCATGCACCTACTGTCATAAGAAAGGACATCTTGTTCAAAAGTGTTAGAGTCTGAATCCAACAATGCTTCCACAAAAGTTGAAAAAAGTGGAAAGAGAAGATGGCAGACATGGAAAGGAAGATTCCATGGATGATGTGTTTCAGGATGATTCACATGTTGATGTTGATGTGCAAACAAAGGTAGTACCTTTGAAAGGGATTGGTGAGAAATTGTTAGAGTCTTATCCAATTAAGACTGCCTGTCTATTGATGCATCTATTTGCATTTCTTTGTTAATGAGATGCAAGTTGCAGGTTTTTACCAAGAAGGTGAATGGAAAAAGTTGAGTAGGAGGCTCACTTTGTTGTTGCAACATTATGTTCATTTCAGCTTCGAAAGTACAGTGTGCTTAAGCAAAATTTGAAGGATGAAATGCATGCATGAGCATGATATGCATGAACACAGGGATGCTGATGATTTCCTTGTATTTGAACATGTATGTGCAACTAACTTGAAGCGTTGATTGCTTTATTGCAACATGCATGTAATGTTGACTTGGGAAAAGTTAACTTGGTCTCCAAGATGAAGATATGATGGAGTGTTTCATCTTTTGAAAAAGAGTCCTAATGGTCTTTTTCTACATGCTTGACTTGAAGGGTCATTTGTTCTAAAGGCATGTTTGTGCTTGTTAGCTAGTCCATCATTTGTATGCAGATGTAAGACATGGAGGTGTTCACAAGATGTGAAAATCTGTTTCTTTTGTTGAAGCAGGAGTTTAGTCCATCCAATTGTTGTCCATGTTTCTATTATTGTTGACAACTTTTCAAACAGGTACAAATGAAATTTCTATGGAGCAAATGTACTTCACAATTGTTTGAGCCACCTTGGATCAATGGTCAAGGCAGAAAAGTTCAAACTACCTTTTGTGACCAACTCAGCAGGAGTTCTGTAGGAAGGCAAGGAGGAAGGCAGTTCTTCCCAGGAGGACCAGCACATCCAGGAAGGAAAGTGGTCAAGGGCTTTGGTTCAGAGGATCTATGCAAGGAAAGTGGTCAAGGGCTTTGGTTCAGAGGATCTATGCAAGGCAAGTGTGTGGAGGCTAAAATAATAGGGTGTTGTTACTCTGATTTATTATTCAAATCAGTATATCAATATTTTGGAGACCAAAAGTTATTTAGTGGGAAGGTGTGATCCAAAATGGATTTTGGATAGACTTCTAAGTCTAAGTGTTCCTCATAGAGGAAAATGAAAGTCCAAGGATGCTCCTGGAAATAGTCCCATTGCATAGATCTTTTCATTATGAATCTACTACAACTTGAATGGGCTAAAATGGACTTCAGATGCAGAAGTTATCGCAAAAAGAACTTTGCCTTTGTCCTTTGATAACGAGGCAAAATCTTCAAAAAAATGGCCTAAAAGGCTTTATAAAGGAAAATCGCATCAGAGTAGTCCAAGAGGCAGACTTAAAGCGGAGGTGGAAGAGACCCCCAATTACCGATCCCCGGCATATCGGGTCGGAGGCAGGCATATGCAAATAATATAAGGAAAGGACCCCGGGCCAATGCGACATTGCGATCGTCGATATCGGCGTTGGTGGATCAACGTCAGCAATGCTATGAGATAAGGAAAGGAACACCGGGACTATGCGACATGCAATTGCGATATATCGCATCAGAACATTGTATCGCAATGATATAAAAGGGCTGATACCATATGCGACATGCGGTTGCCGATCCGTACCGTGCGATCTTAGCCGTCGAATCGGAAATCGATCAACGGTCCAGATTAAATTGGCGATCCTCGATAGCAGGACTAATGCGATTGAGGTTGTGATAAGAGACAAGGGTCGGACTCGATGGGGATTATAAGCCCGATTACAGAATTTTTGGAGTCCAGGAATTCGGATTTTCTGTGTTGTCCCATGTATTTGGGATTTTGGCCATGCGATGATGCAATAGCGATATTGCGACTAATGGCGGACCCGATAGGGTTATAGGGGCAATTTAATGAAATTTCAAGTTTGGAATTCACGCCTGATAGTGTAATTTCGGAAAAATATCTGTGTATTGGATTTTTTCTCAATTTTCAGGTTTTTGCCTGGAAGAAGGCCTCGATCCCTCTATAACGGCCCCTGATCATTGTGCCACGCTGCAAGTGGGCGTTTTTGGCAGACAATGATTCGTTTGAAGCCATAGAGCCACAGAGCCAGATGGCCAGTTGAACAGACAACGCGTAGAGAAGCCATAAAGCCGCAAGGGAGTAATGACATGCAGAGAAACAACTGGGGAAGTTGCAGAGCCGGGAAAATGCCTCAAAGGATCCAGAAGGCCCAATTGACAGGGGGGTTAGCGAGAGCTGGAGGTTGCTAAAGGAGAGTTGTTAGCTAGGAGGGCGATAATCCCAAAGAGCACGATTGATAGGCAGCAAAACTGCAAAAAGGTCGTTGGAAGTTGCAAGAGGTTGCTTGGAGGTCAAGCGAACCATTGATCTACGCAGAGGCAGAGAGAAAGCTTAGAGAAGCCAGAGCCAAGAGTCAGAGCCAGAGCCAAGAGCCAGAGCCAGAGCCAAGAGCGAAGAGCGAAGAGCCAGAGCTACAGCGAGGGAGAAGATGGTGTTCTAAGCCCATTGTGTTCTGTGTAAACCAGTGGATTTGAGCATGGAGTTTGTAAAAGAACTACTACCATAATCCTAGAGAGCCTAGTCGAGTTCACTAGAGCTCAAGGAGACGTATCCCAAGAGTTTTGGGTGAACTCCAAATTAATATTGTTGTTATATGTGTTGTTTTATTGTTGCATCTTGCTTTTATGTGTGTCTTGCTTATTTGCTGCTTTACTTATTGTCATTTATACCAGCATAAGCAAGTGAACTTACAGCACATAACGGTTTTAAGACAAATATAAGCATACACCTATGTTCAAGCACATTATTAATTTTGGATTGGTTAATTTTGTAAGCTCAAAAGAAGCCTTTAGTGCCCCATTTTCAGATCAGATACGTAGGCAAAAAACTGCATAAATTCAATTGTAACCCTCCAATTTCATGGATGACCCTTCCTCCCAGCGATTGCAGTCTAAATTTCCTAGTTTGTGCATGCGACCTCAATATCTGAGCCACTTTTTTAGGGCTATTCTCCATACCACTGCCCAAAACTTGATAAAACTTTCCAGAATAATGAATGACACCAAGATAAAGCCATTAATACAAAACTTAGACAAGAACTTGACTTAGAAAGGCCTAACCATGACAGTCAGTTTGTTAAACACATTGTGAACATGTAATCTAAAGGTCATAAATGCATATCTGAACGTAGGGGTCTGATACTTATCTGAAAATCATCAAGAAGATCTAATGCCCTATCATAATAGTTGCAATAACATTTATTAGATCATGCATTCAATCACCAATCGTTTACCAATCAAAACATGATAAGAGCCATAACTAGAAACTTTTAATAAACCATGCTTATAACCTGCATATAACCAGAATAATAGCATTGATATAACAACCATCAAATCCACATAATAACAAGTACATTTACTCATAAAATATAAGAGGATATAATTGTTATTAACATATGTAAAATCCAACCAAGTCAGGGACTTCCACGTACCACCTAACCATAGATTGGATTGAACCACACCCTTCTTTCAACCAATCATGCCCATGCCATATTCCAAGCATGAATGTGGGACTCACAAGAAAAAAACCAGGGCTTCCTCAGGCTTTACCGCAATCCTGCCAAAACTGGTTAAGGGACTCCTAGGCCCTAAACCCTTACCTATACAACCAAGCTTTACCGCAATCCCATCATTACCGATTAAGGTATTCCTAGGCCAAACAATAAACATACACTACCAGGATTTACCACAATCTTGCCAAAACCAGTTAAGGGATCGCTAGGCCCTAACACAAGCTTGGATGCCTCTGGATTTCTTCACAAATACCTTGAGAAATTTTCCCATCTCCACCCTGAGTATTTATCGCATATCTCGCCATTACTAGTCAAGGGATTTTGAGGCCTTTTGGAATTTTCCAAAGACCACCTCACCTTGTTCCAAAACCATCCAACAATCCAAAACTCAACCAAGTAAATGGACCCCATCACACCATGACTATCTAGAAATGACAAGGAAGGGTTGAAACCATTGTCACACCTGGAAAAACCCATGTCAATGACAACAAGAGAACGAAATACACATATGCGTGTATCGTGCATGCCAAAACTAGTAAGGAAATCATACATGCAACTTGATACCTCTAAGTAATCCCATTGTAGTCGCTTGATCCAACTCTTTCTTGCCTGATCCTTACTTTCCTTTGCTTCCCTGTCCTCCCTTTGTCTTCCTTTCTTCAATGCTAGAGTGCTCTAAGTGTGCAAGAATATGAGAGAGAGAATAGAAAGAGAGCTCCAATCTAAAATTGACAAAAGGTGACAATTAATGCCTCTTTGCCTTTCCAAATCCTTTGTTAATTTCCCCTTAGCCATAATAAACCAAATGAACACCCACTAGGATGTTTTTCCCAACATTCAGCTTGGAATATGTGCCCCATGATCTTGGTCTTATTTTGCCTTTATTAACTTTATTAGATGAACTTTTAACCTGGGGTTGTTATAGACCCCTCTCCCTTAGCGGAACATCATCCTTGGTGTTCTATGACACCTACAACCAGCAAAACCGTTGAAAACCAAAACATGCTACCCATGGAGCTTTATATATTAGCTCGATGCAATATTTACAATGACATCTTGTTGAAAAGCGAAACCGACATGACAACCATACCACTTATTGGAGCTTTATAACACAGCTCACTACAATATTTACAATAACAACCATACATAAATATATATACATATACCAAAATAAACCGGAAAACAATGAAGGATACGTAGCCGACATCTGATCATCTATCTCCCATGTAGCTTTATGGGGCCCAAAGTGCTTCTAGTGTACTTTAATTTGCTTGATTTCTCGGTTCCAAAGCATGAGCTATTTTCGTTGCAAAATGCACTAAGGTTCCAACTGGAATTATCCTTCTGGCTCCCTCTATAATATAAACCAATCAATCACACGATCAACATATTTCACATATCTTTTAGGTAATGAAACAGGGAAAGCATCATGGACTTTCACTGCCAGAGGCAGTGCAAATTTGTACACCACTGGTCATTTCCTCTTAATGATCTCAAAAGGCTTGCAATATTGAGGTGCCAAATTCGCACATGACCCAATCGTCAAGGATAGTTTATTGGGATTGATGGACAAGTACACATGTTCCCCAACCTGAAACTCCTTGAACACCCAGTTCTGATTTACATAACTCTTCTATCTATCCTGTGTTGCCTTTAGGTTCTTCTTGATAACCTACATTTCCTATTCCATCTCTGCCAACATGTCCAATCCTATCAACACCCTATTCACTAAATCAGTCCAGTTGAGGGGAGTATTACAACTCCACCCATAAATTGCCTCAAACAGACTCACCCTCAGTGACTCCTGATACCCATTATTGTAAGCAAACTCAACTAGTGGAAGATACTCCTCCCACCTCTTTTGTTGATGCATAACATACATTATCAACATGTCCTCTAAAATCTTGTTGACCATCTTTGTCTGTCCATTTGTTTGTGGATGATAATTTGTACTGAAGGCCAACTCTATACCAAACCTGGAAATAACTCTTTCCAAAACCTGGAATCTCTGTTTGACATGATCTTCTTAGGAATACCATGAAACCTCACTATCTCCTTGATGAAGACTTGTGTTACCTCACTAGTTGAGTAAGTAGACTTAACTGCTATGAAGTGAACTACCTTATTCAACTTGTCCACCACAACCATAATAGAATCATGTTTTCTAGTTGTTTGTGAAAATATCTGATGAAACCCATAGAAATGACCTCCCGTCTCCATTCTGGAATCGAAATCGATTGTAGTAAAACACCTAGATGCTTGCACTTTTCCTTTACCTGTTGACAATCCAAACATCTAACCACAAAGTCTACCACCTATTTCTTCAGATTTAGCCATTATTAGAACTTCTTCACTGTCGTCAATGTCTTCTAATATCCCAGATGACTTGAATATGACTTAACACGAAGTTCCCTCAAGATAAGGTTTTTGAGCTCATTGTTGTCTGACACATAGATAATGTCCCTAAATCTAATCAAACCAGCTGTCGTTAGATGATAATCCACATCATGTTCACATGTACCATGTTGTTGTAACTTGTGCTTAAGCTCCCTATACTTGTCATCCTATTGTCTTGCCTATAAGTTTTGATCCTACAAAATTGTCCAATATGAACTCATAACCGCTATGTGATTAACCTGCACTCTTCTGATAAGAGCATTTGCAACCTTGTTCTCCTTTCCCTTAATGTACCTGATCTCGAAGTCAAACTCACTAAATGTGGCCAAGCATCTAGCTTATATGGCATTCATATTTGGTTGGTCAAATAAGTATCTCAATCCACTATTATCACTCATCAAGATGAATCTCCTAGCAAGAAGATAATGTCTCCACATCTTTAAGGCATGAATGATTGTTTCCAACTCAAGATCATGCATAAAATAGTTCTTCTCATGCTCATTCAATTTCCTTGACTCATAGCATAATAACCGTCCCTCCTACATCAAGACTCCACCAATTCCTCTTTTGCAAGTATTTGTACACACCACAAACTCTTTATCTAGATCTGCAATCTTTAGAACTAGAGCATTTGTAAGCACCTGTTTCAACTTCTCAAAATTGGTTGCATATTCCTTTGTCCATTCAAATTTATTTTCTTTTTGTTGAAATGATGTAATAAGATAGGCAATGTGTGAGAAGTTCCCACTGAACCTCCTATAAAAACCTGTTAACCCCACGAATGATCTGACCTCATCCACATTCCTAGGAACTTCCCATTCCATGATAACTCTGATCTTTTTTGGATTACCTGCTATGCCTTCCTTGGAGACAACATGCCCCAAGTAATGTACCTCTATCTGAAAGAAACTGCATTTACTAATCTTGACATACAATTGATGCTCTCTTAACAATCTCAATAATACTACTAAGTGTTCGGCATGCTCTTCCTTATTCTTAGAATATATAAATATAGCATCAATGAATACAATCACAAACTTGTCCAGTTAAGGACACAACATGAAAGTAGTTGGAGAATTATTCAAGCAAAAAGGAACCACAACAAATTCATAATGCCGATAATTGGTCTGAAAAAGAGTCTTGTAGATGTCCTCTTCTTTGATGTGTACCTGATAATATCCTGATCTCATGTCAATCTTTCAGAACACAACTACTCCCTTCAGTTGATCAAACAAGTCATTGATCTTCGGCAACGAATACATGTTCTTGATGGTTGACTTATTCAATGCCTGTAATCAATGCACAACATGAGTGTTATAGGCCATTTTGTCACGTCCAATCAATAGGCATCCTAATGGGATCAATCAACATCTTATTTCCCCTTTACATCATCATTGCACAAAGCCCTGTGCATGACTTTCTCATTCCCAAAGATTCTGCCCTAAATTGCATCATCTGAGCCATTTTTAGAACCAACGCTCCTTGGCCTCTAGCTAGAATGCGTTCACCTACAAGTTGCTCCATTGTGGCCTACGTTGATCACCTACAGGTTGCTCCCCTTTTCACCTGCGTTGGCTCTTGAAATTCAGGAAAAAGAGAGATAATCTCGAAGCCTCCATTTCTAGAAGCTTCTAGGATCTGTTATAACCATTTACCTCAGGTAAAAAATTTGAATCCTATCCTATCCTACCTTGGAGTTTCCATCCCTTATCCTTAAATCTCATCCTCCCATCAAGAGTGGATCTCAATCCCAAGATTGGTAAAAGGATAATAACTCCCAACTTACCTCACTCCTCTATATATTATAACCTTCCATATGCAAGGGGTTATCTTTTAGAGCGTGATTTTACCCTTATGTTGTTGTTGTGAAAGTGATTTTCTCACGCATTTAGGGTGATTAGAGGTGCATTTTGTGACAAAGAAAGGACAAGTCAACAACTTGGAGGAACTCTTCTGCAAGATCAACACCTATTTATGGTTGTAACTCACTCCATTTATATCAATACAAAGATTTCTTTGTTTTCCTATATGTGATGTCGTTATTTCATGTATTTCAATACCATGTTGATATGTTGAATAAAGTAGATAGATGATGCTACATAGATCTCGTAGTTTCTTTACTTGTGTTGTCTGATTGTGTAGGTTCTAATTTTGGTAACTGGAGCTAGCATTGGAGCATTCAAGCCAAAGGAGTGAAACATACAACATATTCCAAGTAAGTTTCATCCCTTCATCTACTTACTTTAAGGAAAACATTGAGTCCTTTGTGTTTCTATTGTTCTAGGTCAGTCCACCAGACCTAGCGGAGATATTTCTGTCTGCAGTCACAAAAATCGTATAACAAATTGGTGACCATACTAGGGAACATTTCATTCCCTTCGTGGTTTCCTTGTCCATTGTGCTTGTCTTACCTCTTCTTCATACCTTTATCGTCTCACTCAGCATCGAATAGACCTAGGAAGACCTTTAATTGAGCTTTACTTGCACTTTTTGTGTCGGAACTTGTCTTTCCTTGGTCACCGCACCCTGTGGTCTAGAGACAATGCGTTGCAGTGCACCCTAGCCCTTCAACCCCTGCTATGAACCATATTTAATGCAAAAAAATCATTTTTGTGATTTTCTCTCTGATTAACTTTTCTCTAGTTGGTCTTCCTTGTGTCCCTAAGTGTGTCTTGGTCTCTCATAAGTTTCCATTTGGTTTGCTTTTGTTTTTGAGAGTCTTTGATAAGAATTTGTTTAGATTTTCCTTTATTTTTGTCATTAGGTCATTAGAAAACTAAATTGTTTGATCATTGAGTGCTTGAAAGAATTGGTGTTTTAGTCATCATTATGAATAGTTTATTTTATCAATGATTAGGCAAATATCTTAGTTTTCATCTAAAAATTAAGTGTAATCCAAAAGAAATTTGTTATGCATCATGCATTGCATATAGGGCTTTGATTTTGATTGGAAAAGTGAAGTTATAGAGATTGATTGTTGCATCACTTGTTTCTTACATTGTTGATTGATTTCTTCTTCCCCTACTTGGTCAGGCCTTTCATTGTTAAAAGGAAAATGAAAAGAGTTATTTTCGACATATTAATTGCATCATAGGTGTGTTTAGGTGACATCAAATTTTGAGCCTTGAAATCGAAATCTAATTCAAGGTAAACTCTAAAATTGACCTTAATTAACCTAAGGAGCATGTGTAACATTAACGCAAACACATAGAGGTCTAGGCTAGAGATGTGTTCTAGCATCATTAAACGTAGGAGTTGTCATTGTTTTCCAACGTTGCATCCCCGGGGTGAAATCTTGTTCCACGTACATGAGTTTATAGGATCATTCTCCACATACCTTTGGGTATATTGGACGACACTCCACTCACGTAAAGTATATGGGAACACTCTCATTGAATGGTTATGCATTAGACAGCACTACTGCGGACTGCACTTCCACCTACCATCGAGTATATTTTGGGAGTCCCCACTAGGTTTCTATCCATCCATAGGTAATCGAGTATGCCGCCTTGTATATTATAATACACCGAACACAACATTCAGGGAGATTGCATGCACGTACGTTAAGTCCTTATTTCTCTAAGGTGTATATTACAATTCACGGTTGCTTGGTAAACCTTTATGCTTAGTTACCCCTTTGTTTTGTTTGTGTCCTTAATTTCTAAAATCAATTAATTCACCGTGGAACAACTCCTTAGTGGATATTAGGTTGAGACTAATGGCAACAGTTCCCAACTCTACTAATCAAGGGAACCCCTCTGACGGGAATCCTAGTCCTTTTCCTTCTTTTGGAAATATTGGTGCTCCTTATATGGCAACATTGTCCCTTCCCAGATTTACCATTGGTTTGCCAATTTGGTTATTTTCCATATGGTTATGAATGTCCAAACTTCTTCTCAACCGAGTTCTCCTCCACTTGAACAACATCAACCTCATGTTGATCCTAAAGTTGACCATTTTCCTTCTTCACCTATTGTTTCTTCATCCCTTTCTTCCTCTTCACCTGGTGAAAGTTTTGATTCTAGTAACCAAGAAGCTAAGAAGAAGAAGAAGCAAAATAAGTAGGGGTCAACCAAGCAAACATTGCTACGGGTGCAACTAGTATGGATGAATCTTCCAATCAACCCCGTAAATTTAAATTCCCTTTCATGTTATGTAAGGGTGACCACCTTCTTAGATATTGTCTTGGTATTCCCAAGGTATTAGAAGTGTTGTCCACAGGCTCACATTAGACTTTGTAATCAACTTATGGAGATCATGCTGGTGACAAACCCTCAACAAGTAATAGTAAGGTCCATGGGAAAAATGGTAAAGTCAAATTTCCTTGTAAGTTATGTTAAGGGAATCATCCTATTCATCTTTGTCCTTATATGGATGAAGCCTCAAAAGTGTTGGAAAACGTTACAACTTCTCAGCTACGACTTCCACTTATTTCATTTTTTGCAAGGATTTCTGCTTGAAGCTTACTTCTTGTAGATTTCTTGTTAATCTTGGACATGAGCCTCTCTCTAGTATCCATTTTCTCTTTCAGGGTCAAGTGAGCATAACATCATGAATTATTTGTTCTCCCCTTGTGATTTTACTAACATTTCAGACTATCTGAATTTCATTCTGGATGAAGCCATTGAGGTTATTGAAGAGTTGCCTTGTTTTCTAGGTAACAATGCCATCAGTGCTGAAACTCACCTTAAGAATTTTCACCTTTGTGTGAGAAAATGGTTCCTTGATATTAACCATCAGGATGTTAAAATGAGACTATTAATCTTTTCATTAGATGGCGATGCTATAGATTGGTTCATAGACTTACCTGCTAATAGTTTTGATTCTCTAGAATCAATCATTGATGTCGTTGAAGAAAAATATGGAGATGAAAGAAACATCAAAGCGAAAATTGATGAGAATGATAAGGATCTCATCAAGGAGTTCACTCAAATGATTAAGGACATGCAACTCAACCAAGTTCAACTCATTAATACCATGGAGGTAAATCATGCACAAGAAATAAAGACCATGGAAGTCAATCATTCTAATCAGATGACCTCTATTCAAAACAGGTTGCTCACCATGGAAGAAAGACAAGTGCAATTAATCAACACCATGGAAACAAATCATGCCAAGGAAATAAGTGTTATGAAGGCTAATCGGGTCACTTTTCAAGAATAGGTTGGATGAAATGCAAAGATTACAGATACAAAAATTCTAACTTAGGTTAAACGACGAATGGGAAAAGAACATAGAAACAAATCATAAACCTCCCGATCCAATGAAGCAATCCTCATCTCATTATGAGGAGGTCATTTACTCCATTAAAAAATGGCTAATTGATGGAGACTTGGATAGCAAGGAAACTGAGGGGAATCAGGTTTATACTTATGAGATTGATCCATCACCCATGTCAGAGCAGAAGCAGAATGGAAAAAGGCAAGTCAAAGAAAACTTAGATACTTCGAATTTTCCATCAGAGCATCTTCAAGATTGAGCAAAAAGGTCTACTTTGATCACCTCAACATCAACATCACAATCTATTAAGAAGAAAATTAAAAAAATGGAAAGGATTTGGTAAATTTGATGCCCCTGTACAACACAGTGTTGGGATTGATTAAAGTCCTCAGATATTCAAAATTGGATAGGGCACTTTAGAAAAGCAACCCATGGATATACCTAAAAGTAAGCAAGTTCTTAGCAAGAACTTCATTGAGGACATCTGATGCCATGGGGCATTTATTCTTTATCATATTTCTAATCTTATCCCTCGTCATTTTATTTCATGAATAAATTGTCATTTATGCTTTTAGAATAAATTTCCATTGCTTCATTTATATACTTGATGATATTTTTGAACGGATATTGTTGATATATCTCTTTTGTCAGTGGATGCAGATTCAAGGTTCTTGCACACTATCACTTCATATCTAGAATGCATCCCTATATGGAGCCAAATGTTGACCACTTGAGTGGAACCTTATGATTATATGAAGACTCCATGCCCAAGGATGATCTAGATGACACTTGTACCATCAAATATCATCACTTAACAATTTTTTTTAACTCTACTTCTATTTTCTCATCATCTTTCTTGTACCCAGATTCCACACCCTCTGGGGAATTGTAATAAGTGATACTAGTAATGATGAGTTTTGAGTATAAGGGCAGCGGAGGCGGCTGGTTGGTAAAGTCGGACTCGTAAAGACGGTCAGATCTTGTGCTCAAACCTGAGCGAGGGCGTTGACTAGTCGCGGGTGTTACTCATTTCCTGGGCCAAGCCCACTTACCTTTAATGAATCATAACAACACTGCTTACCCCGATCTCTGAGCTCTGGAGCGCTGCTATGAAACCGTAGTTGCGCCTCTGTGCCCTTGCTACTCTATGGCTCGTGGCTTTGGGCCCTCTGCCCTCCCTTTCTGCGTTCTTTTTTGACTTCCTGTGGTTCAAAGCACTTGTCTACTACTGGGATGGACGAGTAAGCCGGGTTTGCCCTCATGGAGGTCCCGAGCTTGCCCCATGCAGGCTCGCCTTCATCTGATGAAGCCTTCTCTCGGCTCTTGGCCGGCCTGCCACAGAAGAAAAAGAGTGAAGCATCCAAGTTTGTCAAGAGGCTGGAAGACATTCCTGAAATATCCTTGCCGCCAGAGACCCCGATTCAAGTCGCCCTCTCCTTGGCTGAGCGGGCCCTCATTGGCCAGTTCACTAGTCTATGGCCTTCTCCTAAGACCACTGAGACATGGGTTAACAGGAACTGGGCTCCTCTGATCAAGAGTAGCGTCACCTCTTACTTCTTAGGACGAGGGTTTTTCCTCTTCGAATTCACCTCAAAGGATGACAAGGACCTAATCTTCCAGAATGGCCCCTATTTCTTGGGCCCCTAGGTCCTGTACCTCAATAAATGGACACCAGATTTCGACCCTGCAGTCGATGTTCCCACGGTTGTCCCTATATGTGTCAGACTCCCTAATCTCCCAGTTCATTGCAGGAACTGGGACTCGCTGAAACATATCGGAACGCTCTTAGGAAATTCATAGATAGGGAAAACAACAAATATCATTATGACTATGTCCGTATCTGCGTAGAAGTAGACCTAGAGGTGGGTCTCCCAGAAGCCATCAAAATCAAAGTAGGAAACTGGACCCATTTGTAGAAGCTGGATTACAAGCAGTTGCCTTTCAAATGCCGAAAATGTCATGTCTACAGCCACTTCGCCAGAGGACCAAACCAATGTGGAACCAGATAAGGGTAAAGAAGAAGGTTGGAACCAGGTCAAGTGCACCAGGAAAATCCAAAAGTAGGTTGGTCCAAATGGAACAGGTCCTCAGGCCCCCCTCAACAACCCCCTCCCAAAATGGATCAAGAAAATAAATTCGCTCCTCTAAGCTCGCAAATAAACGAAACTCAGGAGCCACATAATCAAAAATCAACCTCACCCTCTAAAGGTACCCTCCCTTCTCCCACGAGGGCAAGCCTTGCTAAGAGTTCTAAAGGAAACACTATCAAAGTAGAGGAAGATGAGCATGAATCGAATTGCTCGAAGGAAGAAGGGGAAATAGGAGAATCCCAAGCTTCGATAAGGAGATCCACAAGAGGCCGCAAATCAGATCGAGAAAAAAGAGAGCAGGAAACTTTCAAAGACAATCTCCAAGGCAGCTAGCCAACCCTTGAGAATCTATTAGCATCGAAAGCAAAGATGGTGAGAAACCAGCCCCAAGGCTCCAAGGGAGCCAACCAGAAATACAAATGATGAAGATAGTCTCCTGGAACTGTAGAGGTATGGGGAACAGAATCAAAGAAGAAGCCATCAGAATTTTAATAAGAACAGAAACTCCTGACATACTTCTCATCCAAGAGACCAAGCTGGAAGACTCTGTCTTCCTTCAGGTAAGTAAGAAATTCTGGAACAAATGTGAGGTGAAAGCAATCTCAGCCCGAGGGGCTTCTGGAGGGTTGGGCACTCTTTGGAATGCTAGCAAATTCACAGTTGTTTCTGAGACCCTCAATACTCATTGGCTGCTCTTAAAATTGTAGCACTTAGATTCAAAAGAGATTATCAGCCTCTTCAACGTGTACATCCCCATGAACGCTGTGGGAAAAAGCCCTGTTGGGACTCCATAAGAACCCAAGCAGATCTTGTTAATCTTGAGAATATAATCATAGCAGGAGATCTTAACCTCACTCTCATATCAGCAGACAAGAGAGGAGGCAGCATTGTTCAAGATCCGGTAAATGAATCGGTAGATGACCTTATGCAGGACTGGGACCTGCTGGACATCAAGCCAATCTCCAGTAAGTAAACTTGGACTAATAAAAGAATTGGCCTTGGCCACATTGTTGCCAAATTGGATAGATTCTTACTTCAAAGCTCTTTTCTTCTACTTGGATTAGAGGCTAGAGTGCATATCCTCCCATGCAGCACTCCTGATCATAAACCCATCAAGCTAGAACTGGTGTTTTAGCTTGACCTAGGTCAAATTCCCTTCAAATTTAGCCCACTCTGGGCTAAGTAATTGGACTTCATGCAATTAGTTAAGGGCATCTGGATGCAGCCGGTCAAAGGCTCCCCGTTTTTTGTATGTGAGGAGAAGCTTAGAAGAGTGAAAAGGGCTTTAAAAAGCTGGGCCAAAACTCTGCCCAATCCAACAAATGAAAGAAAAAATATCCAACACATTATGGAAAATCATCATCTCCAAGATGAAACAGCTGACATAACTAAAGAGATTCTAGACAAAGAAGCCCAGCTCTAGCAAAACTATCACAAGGCTTGTCTAGCGTAAGAAGAGTACTGGAGACTTAAGTCACGCATCCTTTGGCTTAAAGCAGGGGACAGGAACTCCACCTTCTTCCATAAACAAGCTCAGGCAAGGAAATGTACCAATTCCATTTCCGAAATCAAAGATGGCGCTATCACTCACAAAGACAATGCAAGCATCAAGAAAGCTGCCTCCCTTCACTTTAAAAGCCTATATAGCGAAGATATAAATCTGGACCAAATCTCTGATATGATTGATGTGGCTCCCTCCTTGATTACTATTGAAATTAACCATCTTCTTGAAGCTAAAGTCACCAAGAATGAAGTCAAGGATGCCCTCTTCGCCATGGACCCAGACAAAGCCCCTGGGCCGGATGGATTTACAGCCATATTCCTCCAATATTGCTGGTCAATTGTGGAAAAAGATCTATACAAAATGGTTATTAAGTCCCAAGATTGCCAAAAAATCGAAGGCAGCATGAACTCTGCTTTTCTTGCTCTCATCCCCAAAGAGAAAGGAGCCAACACCTTCAACAGGTTTTGATCGATTTCACTATGTAATATTGGTTGCAAATTGATTAATAAAGTCATTGCTAATAGACTTAAGCACATCTTCCCCAAAGTCATTCCAGAAAGCCAAGGAGGATTCATTCAAGGGAGACAGATAATGGACAGTTTCATTCTAGTCCAAGAGGCAATCCACTCAATTCTGAGTCACAAGGAAAATGGTATGGTTATCAAGCTTGATTTAGCAAATGCTTTTGATAGAGTCAAGCATAGTTTCCTGTTGAAAGTCTTACACAAATTTGGATTTGGGGAGAAATTTATAAATTGGATTCGGGCCTGCATTTCGGAGCCTTGGATTACTCCATTAGTAAACGACAGAGCTGCTGACTTTTTCAAAGCCACGAGAGGGCTCAAGCAAGGGTGCCCTCTCTCACCCCTTCTTTTCTTTCTTGAAGCCTCTTTCCTTAGCTTCTATTTAGACAAAAAAATGACGGACCAGGAAATTGCTGGGCTTTGTATAGCAAGAGGTGTTAAAAACATTAATCATGCCCTCTTTGTGGATGAACCCTTGTTCCTGGATGAGTTGTATGATTTCGAGAAGCAGTCTAAACAATGGAAAATGCCATATCTATTGTTGGAACACCACTTCTAGCATGCTCAATTCCATTTCCGGAACCTTTGGTTTTGCACCCTCCTCAAACTGGACTTCCTTCAAGTATCTAGGCCTTCCTATATTTCTTAAAAGAGCCTTCAACAGAGATTGGCTCCCCCAACTGGAGAAATTCAAGAACAAGTTGCTTGCCTCGAGCTTTTCCTCGCTCAACATTGTTGGTAAGTCTGTCCTTATTAAATCAATCCTTAACAGTATTCCCTTATTTCATTTTTTTGTTCTTCTTGCTCCCTCTGACATTCTCAGAAAAATGGAGGAGATCATTCGGAATTTTTTTTGGAAGGGGAGAAAGAAAAATGAGAAAAAGATTTCATTAGTCAGTTGGGATTCCATCTCCAAACCGCTCTTGGAAGGAGGCTTGAACTTAAAAAATCTTGGATATCAAAATATTGCTATGGGAGCTAAGCTCATCTAGAGAATTATTGCTCCTAACCCTGGTTGGGCACATCTAGCTCTTTGGAAAAAATACTTTAAGGGCAAGCGCTCCCACTGTCTAGACCATCCTCTACTACTCCTGAATACGCCCTTCCAGAAGCTCTGTTCCAAAGCCTATCCACTTATTAATACTCATGCTCCCCGGCAATGGAAAAAGGATCAACCTTTGGATAGACATAATTATGTATAAGGAGTCGTTGGGAGACTGTCGCTCTCTTCAAGCGTTGCACAGTTAGATGAACGATGTTGGATTGCGTTCCTTGTGGGATATCTCAGTCTGATAGGATTCAAGTTGGGCTGGCTAGAAACTTGAAATGCCCCCAGATTTGTCTATGGAACGCGAGGAGCTACTCTCCAAGCTTCACTGATTGGCTCCAACGCGGATGCGAAGCAGGGATTCAAGATGTTGGGGTGTGTAGGCTGGTGGTTATTTCGTTGCTCAGGGATACACCAAGCTGTGTGAGTGCCCCCATGTGGCCACGAATCCAGAGCCATGGAAAGGGATATGGCATTATCCCTCACTGCCAAAAATCGATTTCTTCAATTGGTTGTTATGCCATTCCAAAATCTTGACAGACAATAATCTTCAAAAGCGTGGCTTCCACGGCCCCTCAAGGTGCAGATTTTGTAAGGTAAATCAGGAAAGCGTTTCTCATTTGATGCTTGAATGTTCCTTTACATTGCAGAGATGGACCGCGCTGTTGGAAACTTTGAGTTCCAGCTTTGCGTTGCCTTCCTCAACTGCTGATTTTTTTGTCAAATGGCTACAAAGGTACCCTGGTCCTCCTCCAAAAAAAAATATTAGAGCTTCTTGGTTTATTCTCCCTAAAATTACCTGCTGACAGATCTGGCTTGAGCGAAACAAAAGGATTTTCAGAAACTGCGAGCAGGATATCAAGCTAGTGGTAGTTAAAATTAAATGCTAGTTAAAAGAGTTCCTGAGAGATCACAAAGATGATTTAAATCTCACCCAACAAGATAAACATTGGGGATATTCTCTCGATCTTCAATTCCGAAAATTGGCAAATTGTATCTCCCTCCCAAAAGTTTTGCAAATAAGCGCTACAGCAAAAGAGTTCCAGGGATGGATTGCAAACCATCAGAGGCACTCTCTATTTTTTGATGGGGCTGCAAAGGGAAATCCTGGAAGAGTTGGAGCTAGAGGAGTTATATTGAATACAGCTAGTTTTAGGATCCACAATTTCGCCTGGGGTTTGGGCATCGCTTCTAGCATTCAAGCTGAGGCTTTGGCTCTTTTTCAAGGAATCAAGATTTTGAAAGTGGTGAACATCGGGGAGGCTAATTTTATTGGAGACTCTTAGGTTATTATTAACACTATGGTGACTCATTCTAAGCCACTGGACCTAAAGCTAGCAAGGTTGATCCACAAAATTTCAGACCTAGGAGACTCTTTCCAGAACTTGAATTTCTATCATGTGCTGAGAGCCAATAATAAGGAGGCGGACAATGAAGCTAATAAAGCAACCCTTCTTACAGCTGGTGCCCTGCTCAGAGGTGAACAAGAAATATGGGAACCAATTCCTTAATTTAGAAAATTGTCATGTTTTATTGCCTTCTGTTAAATTAGTTTGTTTGTATCTAAAAGCTTGGGAAAATCTCTGAAATTGACTGCATAGTAGCAGCTAAGAAGAGATGTGAGCTAAACATAGTTGTCACGGTCTTTCAAGGCTGTTCGGCATTTCTGGATTTAGACTCACCTTTTGTAATCTGCTCTTTCGCATTAAGTCCAAGTTTCTAATATATCCACTATCCGTTTCTGTAAAAAAAAAAATTATGAGTTTTGAGTATGTAACAGGCCTAGGATGTTGGGGCTCGATAAAAACATGAGTATGCCTTGGAGTGTTTTTTTTATTTGGTTAATTATCCCTTCTTTTTCAGAGGCGGATAATTTTTTGGGTTTTTTCACTCACTTTTTACCCCAAAGCCAGGGTGAAAGTTTGAAGGTTGAGCCCCTAACACATCTTAGTGTCAAGAGTCGATGTATATTACCATACTAGATCACACACAAAAAATTCGTGGAATTTGGTTAGGTCTATGTAATCATTTTTTAAATTTTTAGATTTTCCGCACTGCAGAAATTGCAATAAATATTGTACTTGTAATGTAATAAGTGATGTCTATAGAAGTTGTATGGGGTATGAGTAGTGAAATTTTCACCTCTTACCCTCAAATTTCTATTATAACACACTTTGAAGGGTTAAAAGTGTGTTTTTAACCCTCAAAACCCACTTTTCCTAAGTTTAGTGGGAAATCTGGCAATTAATTAAGCCATGAATTAAATAAATGGTGAAAAATAAATATCCACGCATGCTAAATGTTGTGAAAATGAGATGGAAAATTATGGGGGAGTTATAGTGAAGTCCCAAGGTGACATGGACTCCTAAACTCAAGGAAAGGACATGTGCTCAAATAAATTCGAATTTGTGAAGTTAATGCACATTTGGTAGGATTTGGCAGAATATTTGGTGGAGATTTTTGTGGGAGATTGTCCCCGCATGGGTCATTCCATCATAAAATTAGAATTTGGCATGTAAAGGAAGAAGAAAATGATATCCACTTGCGAGAATTCTATTTTTACACTTGGCATTGGAGATCCATTCAACAAATTCGAACTTCTCTTTGGGATTGTCACCTCATGCCACTTGTTTAATCACTTCTAGATTGGATTGGCTCCCATATTTTTATATAATAGAGCCTTGAGTTCTTATTTGTATCATATTGTTACTAGTTATTGTGCTTGCGAAAGCGTTGGTGCCTTGTACACTTTCAAAAATATCAATAAAGACTTTGGGGTTTCATTCATGAGGTGTTCCTCCTTTGGGAGTGTGATGAATTGTTGATCATTGGTATAATTCCTTTTACTCATGTTTGATCTAATTTGTTTCCATATGTTCTTGTAGATTTGTTTATGTAGAGCTATCTTGCATAGAAAATTGATTTAGAAGTATGCCTTAGGTATAGAATACTCTAATTGGTTGTAAATAAATCTCTAGAGTTTCTTATTATTGTTTATTGTTAAATCTAAATGAAACTAATTCTTGATTGAAGTTTTGTAGAGGTAACTTCTTGTTGGGATCACAGAATCAAGCGTGAAGGGAAGTCTTTGGAGAGCCCAACCCACTCTTGATACATTCTTAAAGGAGCTCTCATTTATTCTTTGAGCCTTCATAGTCTTATCTTACAAAGTGGTTTTGCAGGAGTTTTGGCACATAGCTTGTACACAAGCCGAGCACTCCTAAATTTAAATCTTTTTTAAAAAAACATTGTACTTCATTTCCTTCATTTGATATCTAAGAGCTTGAAGATGGCTAAGCAAAGACGAGTGTTTACTCTCACTCTTTAACTTAGCCTTTTGTAAATTATAATTTTACATATACATTTTACATTATTGATTTTTTTACTAATACTCATTTCTTTCATTGCTTTCATTGGTATAATTCCTTTTACTCATGTTTTGATCTAATTTATTTCCATATGCCCCTGTAGATTTGTTAATGTAGAGCTATCTTGCATTGACATTTGATTTAGAAGTATGCTCTAGTTGGTTTTAAATAAATCTCTAGAGTTTCTTATCATTGTTTATTGCTAAATCTATATGGAACTAATTCTTGATTGAAGTTTTGTAGAGGGAATATCTTGTTGGGATCACATAATCAAGCGTGAGGGGAAGCCTTTGGAGAGACAAACCCACTCTTGATACATTATTAAAGGAGCTCTCATTTGTTCTTTGAGCCTTCATAGTCTTATCTTACAAAGTGGTTTTGCAGGGGTTTTGGCACATAGCTTGTACACAAGCCGAGAACTTTTAAATTTAAATCTCTTTTAAAAAACATTGTACTTCATTTATTTCATTTGCTATATAAGATCTTGAAGATGGCTAACCAAATACAAGAGTTTACTATCACTTTTTAGATTAGCCTTTTGTAAATTATAATTCTACATATATATTTTATCTTGTTGATTTTTTACTAATACTTAACTTATATTGCAGTCATTGTTTGGATTGTTTTCTAACTCTTGTGTGATAGATTTTGAAGAGAAACCTCTTGCAACATCTAACAAGTGTGAAGTGATTAATCATAATACAATTCCAATCCATTCCATTCTCTCTGAACGTGAATCCCACGAGTCTGTTCCCGACCAACCATTGGTTGAGAAAATGGTTAACTTGATTCCACCTTCAGTCAATCATACCTTTCCTGTAGAGAGTGAACTTCATACTGCTCAGATTCTTCTTGTTTCTTCAGGTTCCAATGAATTGGGGGATAGTTCTCCAGTTCCCACGACACAGGGGGGAAATCCTCCCATTCCCACAACACTAAAGAGCAGTTCTCTCGTTCCCATGGCACTAGGGGCAGTTCTTTTGTTCCCACGACACCCCCTCCAAGTAGTATGGTCACTTCCTTTGATTGGATTCGACTAATAGGATATCATCTTCCTCCTTACGTGACCTTCCAAATCATGGTACATGCTTATAATGTGGTCGTACCTAGCACAATCATAGATGAAGGTGCATCTGTTAGTATTTTGTCCTCAACTACTTGGCAAGATTTAGGTTCTCTACAACTTGTGCCTGTCACCTAGAATATGTTGGCTTTTAACAAAGGAACTAGTCCAACACCCTTTGGATTTTAATTTACTCCTTGGGTGTGACTATGTTTATGTCATGGGGAGCTCTCGTCTCTTCACTCTTTTGTGTGATGTGTTTCCCACATGAAGGAAGAATCATGCCTATTGAACAACTTTCGTTTGTTGGTCCTAATTTGACTCCCAATCAACCAACTTCCCTAAATGGTCCTTATATGCAAACGGTATCTTCTCGGCCACAGGTTAATTATGTGGCAACATGTTCCATGACCACATCTAATATGATCTAGTAGGTGATGTAGTGCATCATTTACTAGGGGCATTGGAGTCTGATCTTTACATTGGATCCCTTGATATATATATCCCTTCTGGACTGTTGCTCTCCCATCTGATGAGAACCTCTTGGAAGCCATGGTCTCTCAGAGGCCACGATCAGGATCGATTCAAAGTTCCTTTTCTTGTCCAAAGCTTGTTATAAAATGAAACAAGCTCTTATGAGGATAGTTCTTTTACTATGCCAACCTTGTTAAAAAATGAAATAGGCTCATATGAGCACAATTCTTTTCCTATGTCAAGCTCGTTAAAAAACAAAATAAATCCCCTTTCAATTTGAGTCTTTGATTAGATCTCGTAAATTCCCAGTCGAGTCTTCTTGATATCGTAAATGAACCTTCATTCCATCCACTTGTTAGTAACTGATAGTCTACTTAGGTGAATGAAATGAAGCTTTGGGGGCATGTACCTCGAATTGAGTCATTATGTTGGAGGCATGCAAACTTATTTCAAGCATAATTTTCCTATGTTTCAAGCTTGTGTAAAAACGAAACCAATTTCAAGCATAGTTTCCCATGTTTCAAGATTGCATAAAAATGAAACCAATTTCAAGCATAGTTTACCATGTTTCAAGCTTGTGTAAAAATGAAACCAAGTTCAAGCATAGTTTGCCATGTTTCAAGCTTTTGTAAAAATGAAACCAATTTCAAGCATAGTTTCCCATGTTTCAAGCTTCTGTAAAAATGAAACCATTCCCATTTTATCCCTCGTGATTTCCATTTTTATCAGCCTCTTCCATATGAGCCTTATTTTTTTCTTCCATTGTCACCATCTACTTGGCCGATTATATGCTTTCACTTGGTTTTTATCCTTTCCTGAGGAACACCTTGGATAAGTGGTCTTATTAGCTAGCCTCTTGACCTTTGTGTGTTTTGAGTAGTTCCATCATGACTAGAACTAGTTGCTACCCTTTATTCCCCTTGTTCCTCTAGGAGGAGTCCTCCTTTATCTCTTTTCAAACTCCCAAAACATGAAAATATTGTTGAGCACTTGTCTTTTCGAACCCGTAAAAGTAAATGAAAAGATGTCTACTCAGTATAAGTTTACCCTTTTTCTGGACTGAGATAGACAAACTACGAAAAAGGAATACCATAGTCAAACACGACTAAGAGGTTCTCTTGGGTATTGTTTTCAACTTTTTCGTACCTAAGGGACTACCTACGAAAAGGAACATATGTAGTTTTCTTTTTCACCTCTTTTTCAAACTCTCTAAACATGCAAAAGATGACTATTTTTCACCTTCACTTGACTCGTTAAAACATCAAACAATGATGGAATTGTCGAACATGACAAGGCTGAACCTCTCCTTCTCAGAGTTCGTTAAATATACTAAGAGGGATTCATAAAAAGGATGGACTTACAGATCAAGCATATGTTATCCTCTTTAAGCTTGTTAAAAAATAAAGAGGTATTGACCAATATGGTTGGGGAAATTGGGAAAATAGGGCATTCCATTTGTTAATGGCAGCGAGTCGCTCTTGAATGCGACACTCTTCCACTTCGTCTTCGTGGTTGTTGGGTTGGGTAATTTGCTTGTCTTTTGGTTCATCGTACCTTTTCAGAGCCTCCATTCTGGTTTTGGGTCAATGTTGTCAATTCCATTCAGTGTTGTCGGTGTGTTCAAGAGAAGTCATTAAGCTTATATCTGCTACAATACTCTTAAACCTTCATTCCATGTTTTCCTTTCTTGATCCAATTCCATATCAACATAATTTTGTCTCAATCATGATACATGTTTCGTGTCATTGATGGGGGATACATCAAGGACCTCCTGCGACGGGTCACTTCCTGTTGACATCAATACATTATCCAGGAAGTTGACTTAGAAAAACCCATTGGTACCTTGGTGCTTGCATACATCAATGACAAGTTTCCTCGCTCTCAGCAATAGTTTTAAATCAATGGCCTTCGATCGAAAGACTCTATGTGGTGTTTGAAATCAACTCATTTATTCACACCATACAAATTGTACTTGAGTACCTTGAGAGCCATTAACATCATCGTTGGTTTCTCTCGTGTATGTTAACAACTTACATCATTGGCCAGTAATCAGACGGTGTCTACCATGTTTGAACTCAACTCAGTGATTCACATGGTTAGACTCATACATTGGTTGATCGTGTGAACGAGATAGAAGACCTCATATCTAGTTTCCACCATCAGGGCTACAATTTCAGGATCATACAAGATCACTATGTATGATGGCCATGACCATACTGACAATCATTTAGTCATGGGTCCACCATCAGTCATTAGTGGAATTTTTTTTTGACCATTATACATGTTATGTTAGCTTATGTGGTGAGTATGGGTATGCCTCCCTCAGCAAAAGAATATCATGATGTAAATGTATTGTAACAGGAGACGATCTCGCCAGTTGTTCTTGATCCTGACTTGTCAAAAGGTAAATCACTTTAGTCATCAGTCATGATCTCTGAATTTGCGCTTTAGGGGGTACTTTATTATAGGCCATTTTGTCACATCCGATCAATAGGCCTCCTAATGCAATCAGTCAACATCCTGTTTCCCCTCTACATCATCATTGCACAAATCCCTATGCATGAATCTCTCATTCCCCAGAGTTTCTACCCTAAACTGCATCATTTGAGCCAGTTTTAGGACCAACACTCCTTGTCCTCTTGTTGGATTACATTCACCTATAGGTTGCTCCACCGTGGCCTGTGTTAATCACCTGTAGGTTGCTCCCCCTTGCACCTGAATTGGTTCTAGAAATTTGGGAAAAAGAGAGAGAATCGTGAAGCCTCCATTTCCATAAGCTTCCAGGATCTATTGTAACCATTTACCTTATATAAAACTTTCAAATCCTATCATATCCTACCTTAGAGTTTCCATCCCTTATCCTTAGATCTCATCCTCCCATCAAGAGTGGATATCAATCCCAAGATTAGTAAAAGGATAAGAACTGCCAACTAACCTCACTCCTCTATATATTTACAATCTTCCATATGCAAGGGTTAGTGGAGAGTGGATTTTACCCTTATGTCGTTGTTGTGAAAGTGATTTTCTCATGCATTTAGGGTGATTAGAGGTGCACTTTATGATAAAGGAAGGACAAGTCAACAACTTGGAGGAGCTCTTCTACAAGATCAACACCAATTTATGGTTGTAACTCACTCCATTTATATCAATACAAAGAGTTCTATGTTTTCCTATATTTGATTTTGTTATTTCATGTATTTCAATACCATGTTGATCTATTGAATAAAGTAGATAGATGATGCTACATAAACCTCGTAGTTTCTTGGCTTATGTTGTCTAGTTTTGCAGGTTCTAATTTTAGTAGCTGGAGCTAGGATTGGAGCATTCAAGCCAAAGAAGGAGAGAAATATATGACATATTCCAAGTAGGTTTCATCCCTTCATCTACTTAATTTAAGGAAAACATTGAGTCCTTTGTCTTTATGTTGTTCTAGGTTAGTCCACTAGACCTAGTGGAGATATTTTTGTCTGCAATCATAAATCTTGTATAACAATGAGAGTACTATCTTTCTTCTTCACAAACAATAATGGTGTACCCTAAGGCGACACCCTCGACCTAATGTATCCCTTGTCAAGCATTTCCTTCAAACTGCAACTTTAATTCCACTAACTCTAGAGTGATGTTCATCATATAAGGTGCCTTTGATGTTGATGTTGCCCCTGATACCAATTCATTAAAAAATTCCACTTCCATGTGAGGGGAAACTCTGAAATATCTACTAGAAATACATCCTGAAACTGCTACAAAAATGGATACCTCTTCAAGACTTCTACATCCTCAACATCCTTACATTTATCACTAGAAATATGCACAACAAATAACACACACCCCTTCTTGTGCCCGTGCTTTGCCTACATAGTTGTAACCATTCTGAATAATGTAGCCTTCTTCTTACCCTGTAAGGTTCTCTATTCTCCATTGTCATCCAAACACTAAATGACCTTCTCATAACATTCCACCTTAGTCATGTGAAGGTACAACCAATCCATATGTGATCCATACCCATAAGCATACTAAATGATCCCAATGGAAGTACATTCATATTCGTTGATGTAGGTATACCATTTAACTCAAATGAATAAGATCTTACCTAATGTTGAACTCTTTATTTAGTACCTGAAGCCAACTACACTAACCAGTAACCTATAACTTGTAATTGTACTTGTAACCTGTAAACAACCATAAGCAACCAAACCTACAAACCTACAAACTTGAGGTCTTGTTCACTTTGGTTCTCACTTTCCCTTAGTCTTGTCAATCCCTTTCCAACCTTGCTTAGACTCTATCTTATGCTTCGATTCCTCATAACAATGCTTCATCTTCCCAATGACTTCTTCAAGGGACCGAGGCTCATCATACTCAATAAGATCCTTAAATGCTAATGGTAATCCACTGGAAAATCTTTGAACCTTGGCCTTCTCATCCTTGAGATATGGTACATACCTCAATAACTCCAAGAACTTAGTCGTGTGCTCCTCACTTGCCATCGATCCCATCTTCAACTACTCCTTGGCCTTTCTGTCATAGTACCTTTATGATAAGTACTTCTTCCTGAAAAGTCTATTGAATTCATTCCAACTCAACTCCTTTGTCCTGATGTCTCTAACATGATTCACATCTTCCCACCAGATGTTTGATTTCCCTTTGAGGCTAAAAATAGCTATCCCAACCTTCATGTTCTTTGTATAATCATGCATCTCAAAGAATTTCTTCGTCCCAAGTATCCATACCTCTGAATCTTCTGGTTTCTTCAAATCTCCATCAAATGTAGATGGCTTGGATTTCTTGAACTCAACTGGCAAATATCCCCTATCATTCCTCATGTAAGGATGATAGTGATTGTGACCATGATACTTGTCTGAACCATAGTTATAGTAGAACCTATGTCCACTACCTCTCTTATCAGGTGCATCCAAGAACCTCCCATCTCTAATTATGTCATCTCTATCCAACCTGTGCTCACCATGAGCCCTGCTACCATATTCCCCATTAGTCATGTCCTCCTATCCATAACTATCCCGTGGCTATCCATGTCTCTTCAAGTCTGACAAACTTTGAAGGATAACTACAATGACCTCTACTTGTTTCTCTTATGCCTTGACAAGTTTATCCTATGACTGAATTATTTTGTCATTGTTTGCTTTGCAACTTCTGATTTTTTCCTTTAAACTTCTCAAAGTGTATGCTATGTCTGGAGAGTGCTCATCTCTTGGCTACTCATTTGATCTGTAGGGAGAGTCTTGTGAACTGTAATCCACCATTTTGCTAGTCATCTTTGATCTTCTTCTTCCTGCAAGTATACCATGTCAGATAATCCAATACAAACTTAACCAACATACCTCAGTGAAGTTCAGGGGAGGTGATCTCATCTACAAAATCAATCTAGATTAGCACGATGCATGTATAATCATAATCAAATCAATATACTGACATCATGCATGATAATACCAACTGCATACCATGACCTTATGCTCGACAACCATAACCATAACAATGCATGCATAACATCCACATAGACAACATGCATGCATACATGACAAATACATTTCACTCATATAGTCCAAGCATTGAACTATGCTTTGATACCAATCTATAACCACCCCTACCATATCTACCCACCGACCTTCCAGGGTAAACATGAGAGGAGGAGTTATTATGACATGACTCAACCTCCTAGGTATAGTAAAGGAAGTGGGATCGAAAACTAAAACTTTACTAATTTTCATCAAGAGCTACACGACCCCCAAGAGCTGAACCACCCCTCCAGGTGCCTAAACCCTGAGTTAACCTTGTTTTTCAGTGACCTGGACTCCTAGACGCAAGCATAACATTGCATAAATCCTTCCTCCTAGTGACTGCAGTATAATTTTCCCAGTTTTGTGCATGTGACCCCAAGATGTGAGCCACTTTTTTAGGGCTAGTCTCCAAACCACTGCCCAGAACTTGATAAAACTATCCAGAAAAATGAATGACATCAGGACAAAGCCATTAATACAAAACTTAGACAAGAACTTGACTTAGCAATGCCTAACCATGCTAGTCATTTCATCAAACACATTGTGAACATGTAATCTACAGGTCATAAATGCATATATGAACATAGGGGTCTGATACTTATCTGAAAATCATAAAGAAGGTCTAATGCCCTCTCATAATAGTTGTCATAACATTTATTAGATCATGCACTCAAAATTACCAATCATAATTTACCAATCAAAACATGATAAGAGCCAGAACTAAAATATGTCAAAAAACCATGTTTATAACCAACATATAACTAGAACAATAACAATGATATAACAACCATCAAAACCACATAATAACAATTACTCATAAATTATGAGAGGAAATAAATTTTATTAACATATGAAAAATCCAACCAAGTTAGGGACTTCCACATACCACCCGACCATATATTGGATTGAACCAAATATTTCTTTTAGCTAATCACCCCCATGCCATATTCCAAGCATGAATGTGGGACTCACAACAAAACAACCAGGGCTTCCTCAGGCTTTATCGCAATCCCACCAATACTGGTCAAGGGACTCCTAGGCCCGAAACCCTAACCTATACAACCAAACTTTACCGCAATCCAACCATTACCAGTCAAGGGATTTTTAGGCCAAACAATAAACATTCACTACCAAGCTTTACCACAATCCCACCAAAACCATTGAAGGGATCACTAGGCCCCAAAACATCTTGGATGCCTCCGAATTTCTTCACCAATATCTTAAGGAATTTTCCCATCTCCACCCTTAGGCTTTACTACATATCCGACCATTACCGATGAAGGGATTTCTAGGCCCTTGGGATTTTTCCTGAGACCACCTCACCCAGTTCCAAAACCATTCGACAATCCAAAGCTCAACCAAGTAAATGGAACCCATCACACCAAGGCTATCTAGAAATTGCAAGGGAACGATGAAATCATTGTCACACCTAGAAAAACCCATGCCAATTACAAAAAGAGAACCAAATACACACATGCATGTACCATGCATGCCAAAACTAGTAAGGAAATAATACATGCAACTTGATATCTGCAAGTAATCCCGCTGTACCTGTTGATCCAAATCTTCCTTGACTGATCCTCGCTTTCCTTTTCTTTCTTGTCCTTCCTTTTTCTGCCTTTCTCCAATGATAGAGTGCCCCAAGAATGCTCTAAGTGTGCAAGAGTATGAGAGAGAGAGAATAGAGAGAGAGCTCCAAGCTAAAACTGACAAAAGGTTGTGAACTAATTCTTAGAATCATTTTTATAATTGAGGCCTATATTCAATTTCCATTATTTTCCTTCAATTCCTCCTCACATGCAACCTATGACCTTTCACCTTCCTTTTCTCCTATTTTCCTTTATTTTCATAACTAAAATGCCAATTAATGCCTCTTTTCCTTTCCAAAGCCTTTGCCAATTTCCTCTTAGCCATAATAAACCAAATGAACACCCACTAGGATGTTTTTCCCAACATTTAGTTTGGAATACATGTCCCATGACCTTGGTCTTATTTTTCCTTTATTAACTTTATTACATGAACTTTTAACCTGGGGTTGTTACAGAGGGATTGCTCCCAAGTCATTGCTCCTACATGTGTCCTCGCTTGCCATGATATCTAAGTCTTATATGTTTGCAAACTCGTCCTAGTCCATCATGATTGTGTCCTCTATTAGCTATGGGTCTTAATCCGCCAAGGTATTGCCAAGACTATATTTGACTTTTCCCTCTATGCTCTTCCACAAGTTTTTTATCAACATTTGTCGATTAGATTTCCTAGACATTCTCCTACCAAGGAATGTTTGATTCGTCCGCTATATTTGTCAACACCTCGAAGCTATTCCATCTTTTGGAGTAGCCGAGGTGGAAATATTCTTGTTGTGATGATTCTTATGGGGGATTTTCATGAATACGTCCTCATCCTACATACCTACTTCTTTGAGATCTTTTTGGGGTGCATTGTGTGGACAATCCCTAAACAAGTGACCATGTAAGTGGAATTTTCAACATCTAAATGGAAATGCTCATAATCGAGGGTTTGGAGCCAATCTATGTCTTCATATTCTAAGGCAATGACTTTAGAGAGAGTGCCAGATATGTTCATGTAGACACAGATCCTAGCAGAAGGAGTGTAGAAGCCTTGCATTGTCTGTTCCAAAAGGTAGACAAACTCACCTACCTTGTTGCCTATGCCCTTCAGGGTTTATGGATCCCAGTATTCCTAAGGTAGGGGATACATGCATATCCATACCAGAACCCAAGAGAAGTCCTCTTTGTCTGGATTGAAGTACTCCACCTAGTGACACACGTATAATCCCACTGAATTGAAAAAATAGGGGTCCCCATCCATTATTTCTTTCTGATCTTCCTATCGAGAAATGATCACTATGAAGAATAATTTTGAGCCCAATTTTGCTTCATAGTGATCCTTTGGTTTCCATCTCATTTCTATCCAATGAAGAAGCACATTTTTCATTAGCCAGATTTCGACAAATTTGCAAATCAGTGCATGAGCCAACATAAATTGAATGTTGTCGTTTAACCTGGCTGGTAGGATGTGGATCCTAAGGATTTATGTGGATTTTGCTATGCATGTGCTCGTGGTCTTCTGAGCAGGAGTTGATTCTGATTCTGGGTAAACTAATTCTGATAGATTAGGGCTAATGGCATCAATAACTTTGGATTTACTCGGATCAAAGGGTGCAGAGGTGGTTTGGGTCGAGGAGTGGATGGAGGGGCTAGGGGCTCCTCCCTCCTGGGGCGCCATCTTCTTGAAAGTGCTTAGAAGAAGCTTTCATAGGGGAGCATGCAAGAAGGGGAAAATAGGATCAAGAACACAGGGCATAAACATGAACCCTAGGCCAAACATTGTCTAGGGTGAAAATAGAGCAGAGCAGATCATGAGAGTTTCCATGGTTGTGAATTGTTAACAAAATAAAGTGTATTATAAACTATACAAAAATGATTTAATTTATCATTTTTTATATACTTAATTTTAAAATATATTCAAAATTTATTTGATCTACTATTTTTATACATTAAAAGATGGTAGAAATGAATATATATATATATATATATATATATTCCTCCAAGGAAACATAATGTGTGACCCAACAACTAATTGAACTAACCTCACTAGGATAAAATGTTTGGAAACATCTCGTCTCGCCCTTAAGAACTTCAAGCAAGAGAAAAATTATAAGTATCTTACCATAAACTGTTGGGTTGTGTTATATTCTTTCCACGACTAGCCCACGTAGTTAACCGGGGGGTTAGAAGTGGGGCGGAGCCCCCCCTTCGTTGCGCCAATTGCATAGCAAGGGGAGTCACAAGGGGCTTTGAGGGGTGCAGGTAACCCCACTTTATGGGGTCCAGGGCAGCGCCCCAGAAAATTTGGTTTTGGACCCTATGTTAGGTTGGGCAGACCTACCTATGGTTTTGTGCATGATTTTTGCACATGGTTTTGGATGCGATGGTTTTTGGTCCATGGTATTGGATGCTTCGGCATGTATAAATATGTATTGT